>JAPDSC010033736.1:0-11877 GCA_026290005.1 Latrodectus geometricus
TTTCTTCTCCTTAATCCTTTCCTTCCGAAACCAGTGACCTTCTGTAAGGGATGGATTCGCACAGGTGTCGTCGTTGCTGGCTTTGTAAGATGACGTCGGAAAAGTCATGGTCATAAGCATGGATGAGTGACTGACCTCTCTCAGTCACTATTCTTATTCAACTTTCAATATTTCTTTTATCTCAGTACTGTTTCTCGATTTTTCCCCGCGAATTACATTATTGCTTTTACATAAAAAAATATAACACATGCCAAATATTTATTGTGAAAATATTTTATTTATTATTTACTTCTATATGAATTATTGTATAGGTATTAAACTCAAAATATGATAAAAGGGATTCGAATTTTTAAACCGTAGATAACAAATTGTCTATAAAATATAACATACACTTACTTAGGCCCGAAGAATTTTTAATTTTTATTCATTTACGTATTTTTAAATTTAATTAGATACTTTCAAAGAGTTAAGATTTTTACTGGTGTCTTAAATGTTAAAATTTTATCTGAATAGAAACTTTCAGTTTTAATTTATCTTCAAATAAAGTTTGACGAAAATAATTTAATAGATTATTGGTTTCCGAACATTAAAACCTAACATAGAAAACTGGTGACTAAGAAAAATTCTCATGGTTTCAAAGTAATTACTTTTTTCAGAAATATTATTCAAATCATTTTTCATGAATTACAAAAGAAAAAAAATTTATTTTGATCTTAAAAATTCACAAAATGAAAACATACAGAAAATTTATTATAAATATGATATAAAGCCACCTTAAATATAAAGTGTGACCATCTCTAACAATTTTACAACAGCAATAGCTATATTCTAAAGTTAAAATAATTACGTTCACCTGAAAACAAAAACTTTAATTGAATCTTTCATATCAAGGTAGTTTGAAGAGCCTAAAGGGTTGAAATGATGAAGGTTGTATACAACAATTCTTCTCTTTCAGGCTCTCCTAGATTGTTCAATTGGATTTATATTGGCAGGATTTGCTCAGGCATGTAACCTTCTCATGAAGGATTTTAGAAATCGACTTGTGAACTGCAGAATATTAAACTATGGTAGGTTATATAAATCTCGCCTTTCGTATGAGAACGTTGAAAAATTTGATGGATTATGTAATATTCATAAAGCTTTCTATTCTCCTTAGTTTAAGGAGATCAAAGTGCTGTCCAAAATACCATCTGTTTACACATACAAGGAATCAAAATCATTTCATTTATAGATGCGATTAATATAATAGCAGGTAAGCAGCTGCTATCAAGACTAAAATCATTTTGAATAATGTGGCAAGCCAAATTTTTACTGATCAGAAAAAAAAATACTGACTACCCTGCAATATGATTAATTTGCATACGTTCTGAACTTTACCTTTTATTTTAGTAAAAGAATAAATGTACAGCTAGACATCATGTATATATCTCTTTTTCATGAAGTTTTCGTCTGAGAAAAGCATCCTTTTAGTAGATGCTGTAAAAATATATTAAAAATTTAATATAAAGAAAAGTTTTGTATATAAAATTAAGCAATTAAGAGCAGAGGGCTTTAAAATCGTAATAAACTTACTACTTAGGTACGATTTAAATATAATCTAATGACTCAGAGCTATAAGCAAAAGTATAAAATTACTCTTCTCCAATAACTTATTTCAAATATGGTTATACTTTCGCACCAAAAAAAAAAAAAAAAAAAAAAAAAAAAAAACATTTGATAATGATATATTTCATGAAAAAACCATTTAAGTTATGATGACCAAAGATATTTGGGGGTATTTTTCTCCGGAATATCGAATTTAGAGTTCTCTATCAGCAAAGATCAAATTTTTGTCATTGATGTCTTATTTTTTAATTTCAGGTGAAGGAGAAAAAAGCTGAAATTTTCTGACAACAATGTACTTGTGAAATTTGGCAATCTCTGATTAAAGTATAAATTAACTATCCCACATCAAAAGACTCAAATCATCTTTTTTAATCGTGGAAAAGTGTTTTTAGTCCAACTCTAAAATAATTTATATGAACGTAGAGTTAAAAACCATGAAGGGGATGAAGTGATAATCGATGCCAATTTTCGTTGCTTATTCATACAAGATAACAAAATTTGAGATTATTATATTTATAAACAATTTCCTGATAACCATTTGGAAAAATGATATGTGAATAAAAGTATTCTCAGAATCACAGATGCAAAACCATCATCGAACCCACGATATACTATAAATTTGCAATTTGGGAGAAAATAAACATTTTCAGGAAAACAATAATCGTATTGCGGAAAAATATATTTTTAAATGCTAATCATTACTTATTAATTATTTCTAAATATTTCATTATAATATTTTTAACAGTCTCTTCTATTATTTAACGTAGTAACTTCATGGAATCAAATACATTTCTAGTTATATGACGTCCCAAAATTTTGAAATATGATTTTTAAAAGCAAATGGCTTCGAAAATTCTATATGAATTTTATTTCTATTCGGATAAAAATGAAAAATGATGTTCCACCCATAAAGTTAAAGAACTTACCCTTCATTGTTATTATTTTTCTCAAATTGTTCTGAAATTAAGAGCAAAAATTTGATAATGTTCCTAAAAAACTGACAAGAAAATGAATTAAGACATCTTACAGAAATTATCAGTGTTTTTAATGTTGAATTGACTTTGTTTCATGAATTCATTATGAGAAAAATAACTTATACATGGCAGTGATTTAGTTAGATATATAGAGATTAAGATTTAGTCAATCAACATTCAAAGACATCTTTAATTTCATTGAAAGCCATGCAATCATGATGTTAAAAAAAATTGGAAAACTTGAAATGTATAAATGTGGAAACACACAAAAATTTGTCAGTCAGGTACTGAAACATGTAAAAAGCTTATATATGATGGCTAAAATAATATCAGCCCTCATCATATAAAGCAAAGGTTTGCAACAGATATGGAATCAACGAAATCACTGTAGATAAATGCTCTGCGTCAAATATCTTGTCTGATTTAACTTCATTGCGATAAGTATTCTAAAGAAACATAGTTTTTCTCTGAATGCCCCTATAGGTTTATAAAAGAAACCGTCCCAAGTTTGTTGTCCCACATTTGGATGGATTAATTTTATCGCGCATTTCATATTTGAAATGGGCGATAAAATTAAAGCTTATACGGTATGTCCACTAAAGTCCCTGGCCACCCTTTTAACTTCGGAACGGCTGTTACTATATTTATAAAAGTGGTGTCTTGGTATAGTAAAGTAACCATGCGCTACTGAAAGAAACAGACTACTGCACCACCTGGTGGAAAACCGTGGAGTTAACATTCTTATCTCGAAAACGGAACAAGATGGAGAGAAAAAGTGATTTACAAAGTTGTAAAGCATTCTCGATTTAGTACGAAAAGATACTTTGTAGGAAATAATGTGAAGAATACAATGGTTAAAACGCGCATTTGTTGTTTCGTGTTGTGACGTGACAAGACGATCTAAAAAAGGAAAAAAAAATAGCTATAACAATATACTTTATTTAAGATGTTCAAACTTCTTACCATCAGCTGCAATGCACATTTGGATCCTTGCTTGAAGATCATGTTGCACACGCTGCATACAGCATCACACGTTGGAATACTCGACCGTAATGCGTCATTTAAGGTCCAGCAATTTTTGTGGAGGGGTCGTATACACCTTCTGTTTCAAGTATCCCCACAGGAAAAAGTCCAGTGGAGTCAGATCAGGAGAACGTGGAGGCCACTCTTCGAAACCACCATATCCTAGCATTTGGTTGCCAAATTCCTTGAAGATGTACTGCTTCACTGGAGATGTCTTGTGAGAAGGTGCTCTTTCATGTTGAAACCATAGATTCCTAAGATTAAACAACGGCTGGTTCTCCACAAAATCGAGTACTACTTTCTGTAACAATTGTAAATATCTTCCACCCGTTAATGTGCCATTGTAAAATATTGGGCCTATCAGCTTATTATTGTAAATTGCTCACCAAACGTTAATAGCATACCGCATTTGATGTCGAACTTCGATGTCGAAACATTTAGGATTTTCCAGCACCCAGTAATGGGTGCTTTGCCTATTGTACATGCCATTCCGTGAAAAGCATGCCTCATCCGTCCACATTATATCTGCCAAGAATGTTGGATGGATCTGTATCTGATTCATGAAGAAGTTGCACCATGCATAGCGTCGCTCGGCATCCCCATCCACTAAAACCTGTTCAGGTGTTGGTCGGTATGGATGAGCACCTGATTCGCTAAGGATTTTCCAAACCTGACTTTTGGAGAGACCACAGTGTTGACTAATCTCTCTTACGCTGCATTTCGGATATGCGAGGACATATGCTGATACCTCATCAGGTTGAACTTGCCGTCCTAACTTAGCTGGTCTGCCAGATCGAGGTCGACTAATAACGCAGCCAGTCTCCCTTAAAAGTTTTACAACAGTTAGGACGGTTTGATGAGAAGGATGCGGGCCTGCAGGGAAAAGTTGGCGGTACAACCTTGCTGCTGATCGTGCCTTGCGTCGACATTCACCGTGCAGTAAAACCATCTCATAATATTCAGTCTTGGAATACTCAGCCGAGACCATGATCATCAACATACTACAGCCCCAAGAAGATGTTTCTTTTATAGCTGTCTCAGATGATCATGCGTGACGTTTCTTACGTATTTGCATACTGCATACAAAGTGTTGCAATTATTTTTAATACTTCTATTTCGGAGATAAAAGTGAAAAATGTAATCACGAAAACGATTTTTTGTTTTTTCAAATATGCACACGTACGATGTGCCACTTCACAGCACGAAACATCAAATGAGCGTTTTAAACGTTGTATTCTTCACATTAATTTCTACAAGGTATATTTTTGTACTAAATAGAGGATGCTCTACAACTTTGTAAATAACTTTTTTTACCTATCTCGTTCCGTTTTTGAGATACGAATGCTAACTCCACAGTTTTCCACCAGGTGGCACGGTAGGTGGTTTCATTCGTAAGCGCATAACTACTTTACTATACCTAGACACCCCTTTTATGATTATAGCAGCAGCTGTTCCAAAGTTAAGAGGGTGGCAAGGGACTTTAGTGGACATACTGTATATGATGGCACATGAACAAATGTTTTCATTTTGTTATGAGATCAAGTAATTATGTCTTTTGAACACGATAATGAATATTGCCTCTTTTATTTAAGAAAATATCAATGTGCCAATTTTTTTTTTTTGATAAACCTTTACGTAACTTTTATATTTGTTCTATAGATATCTGACCAACTCCCTAATTCAGACTGAAAATGAGATTTCTTTTTTTTTATAAACACTGAAAAATGCACTATAATTAGAAAAAGTAAAATACACTATATTTAGAGAATAGTAAACGATAAAAATCATTAATACTATTATATTCTCAGAACTTTTAAAACTTTACAGCTTGTATTCTTTATAAAGTTTTCTCATACATTGTCGCAAAGACCAAATAATTACACAGTTAGGTTGACCAGATAATTAGATTTATATGAACAGAAGCAATTCGCTTGAGAACAAAATGAAGAACTCACTCACTACTGAAGGAATTTGGTTTCTATATGAGCATAGAATATTCAAGAAACATCTAATTTACATGTTAAGTAAAAGTCTAGGATTATTCACGATACACGAGAAAAATAAACTAAAATTTTCAGTCTTTGGATAAAACGTTCGTGTGAAATTTGAACTGCTTATGGACTGATACTTTGTTCAGAGCTCAACCAGCCAAGCCACGGAAACCAGTGGTTTTGATCGTTTGAACAGCATTGATTCCCTTTTAAAAAGACAGCACCTCGCTGTTAATTAGATTAAGAGTCATTTAGCTTTTATTCTGGAACATGTTATAGGGTTAATCTTACTTTGTTATGTTTTTAAACCTTTCTTTTTAGAAGTTTTAATGGGTTTATTGCATACCTTCTATTTCGGTTTCTTTGACTGGATCATAGTATGGTTACATAAAATACTACATGGACTATATCACTTTGTTTTTTCTTCTTCGGGAGGTGAGAGCAAAATCTTGTATAGGTCACATCTGATAAACGACATAACACTTGATATTGTCCAAATAATTTCTTAAGAGTTTCTCGGAGACACCTACTTTTCGGACTTGAGTATAAACTCTTACGAGATCCCCAGGAAAATAAAATGCTATTGGGTGTTTAGAATTAGAATCATAGCATCAGTGGTCTTTATCTTGAAGTTTCAAAATTTACATCCTAATTAGCTGTCTCGATTCTTCAACTATTATAATCATCTTTGTAATATAATCGCCTATTTTTTCAGGACTGAAAGGAAACATACCATAGTTTCTGTTTACGTTCATGAAGTAAATAGAAAGGAGTAAATCCTGTTGTTTTCTATTCATGTAAAAATGTGGTTAATAGGTAAATAGGTTGTAGGTAAATGTTACAAATAGAAGAATTTCGTCCCAATTTTTCTGCTCTGTATCAACATACATAGACAGCATGACGCCAAGGTTTTATTAAAATACTCCTTTAATCCATTTGTTTGAAGATGGTATGCTGTTGTCATACGATGATCGATATTGCATAATTTGAAGAGAGCGGAGACAAATCTAGATTGGAAGACAGTTCCATGATCCGTGATTATTACTCTAGGAGCATCATACTTTAGAAGAATTTTTTCAATCAAGAATTTCCTATTTCCTTCGGCTTCAGCAGTAGGTAAAACTTTGGTTACTGCATAACGTATCAAGTAATCCTTACTGGTTATGATCCACTTTTTTCCATGGGAAGACTTTAAAAATCTTTCAAGAAAATCGTACTCAATAAGATGGAATGATGCTATGGCCAAGAGAAAATAAGTGTCCATAAGATTGGGTTTTATTCTTTGGAATTCTCGGCAATGCATGATATATCGAAAATTTCGGTACCTCTCTGGCCAGTAAAATCTTCTGTGGTTTATGTTAAAGATTTTTGTGAAGCCAAGGTTCCAGCGTTGAGTTCGTCTTGAAAATGCTAAAACATATCGGATCATAGAAATATGGGATTGATTGGTAGTTGCATTTTGTCATTCGAATCAAAATTATTTTTTCAGAGCAGCCCTTTAATTAATCCAAATGTTTTTTTATCTATAGAAGAAAAGTCGTTCTAATCGTTTATTCTGGCGAAATCGGGATCTTTCTTCTGTTCGATCACAAGATTCATGCTCATAGCGACAACTAGAAATTTGTCTGTTGTCTCAATTTCTTCTTAAATGGAATTTTTCTAGAGAGTGTCAGCATCACTATAGTTCTTACCAGTTTTATGTTTTACTGAAAAATCCTTCTATTAAAGACGAAAGATCCACCTAGCCAATCTTCTAGGATAATGCTTTAGAATCATAAGCTAGCACAACGAAAAATGATCAGTTACAATCGTTAAATGCTTTCTGAATAGATATGGATGAAATTTGTTGACAGCTTATACGATAGCGAGGCATTACTATTCTTTAGTGCAATTTTTTTCAGCTTTTGTTAAAATTCTGGAATTAGAATTTGTTTGGTGTTATTTTGAATTTGCTCCAATAACATATCCACTGGGATCTATATAAATTTCTGTTGGAGCATATTTGTCGGTTGCTTTCAATACTGGCTAGGAGACAAGGGCCTTCTTCAGATTCTCAAATGTCTCTATCTCTTTAGAGCCCCAATGGAATTTTGGATAACCTTTCTCGCAATAGTTGCAAACGCTCGGTAAGATAACAAGAGCCTTTAATAAACCTACGGAAGTATTATCAAAGTAAAATAAAGCTTTGTATATCACGTACATTCTTCGAATAAGGAACATCAAGTCACGCTCGTCTTTTATAACTACCACCGGTGCAACATTTGGAAATCTCTCAAGCTATCATCATTCACTCATCTTCTGTTACGAAAGACTTACTTTAATAAAAAGAATAGCTGTCTTTAAATGAGAATATTGTAGAACAGTTTTGCACTTGACTCAAAAGCTTTTATTTTTCCACGTATCATTTAATTTTCTGAACTTTTAGTGGCGGCAAGTAAACACGTTATTGGTACCTTGAAAAAATTACATAACCAACCCCAGTAGATTATCACGGGAGCTGTTAAGACAAGTCAGATTGATGCGTTTCTGTTATCTATCAGACATAAGAGATTAAATCAGTTATGGAAAAGAGGACACTACTGTTAAGGAAAGAGATCTCAAAATTGACAGATTCCTCTGTGGAAAAGTCCTTTGTCATCATCTACATGGAATCTTAAAACTCAAAATGCTTCCTTCAGAAAGTCCTTGAAGTGAAAGAACAACTGAGCTGAAAATGAGAGATAGAAAATCTTATTAAGTCACAATGTGAACTGAAGTAGGAACAGGGTCAGAATAATCCTATCAAGTGAGGTTTCTAAGAAAGAAACAGACGTCTTAATTACAAAAGCTATAGCTTTGGAAATTATTCCTAAATTGTACCTAAAAGGCGAATAGCCACACGTATTTACAGAGGGCTCCTCCATATTGACTGACTGTATCAAGGCTGGCACTTTTAAGGCTCTTCACATTCCAAATTTCTGTGGGTGGTATAAAACAGCTTTCGATGCGGATATCTCAGCTATTCAAATAGCTCTGTCACAGTTTCAATGTTGGTTAGAAAATTTTTCAACGTCTGTCAATACTGTCAGATTTTAAGGCTGCCTTCCTGATCATTACTTCACCGAAGCTCCTGCAACAGTTGATATTTTAAATATTAATCTAGCTCTCATATTAATCATATTAATGTTTAATATGTGAACTAGCTCTGTATAATAGCAGCTCTATATAAAGCTAGCTCTCATAATGTTTAATATGAGAGAGAGATGTTGCATTGCATTGGGTAACAGTAGATTGTGGACTATATGGAAACGAAACAGCTGATTCACTGATGAAGAAGGCAATTAAAATTGTAAAAGTAGCAGATAAAAACCGGTTCCTTTTTTATACCACTAAACGATTAATTTTAAAAAATATTTTACAAAGGATTATTGAAAAAATATAAAAGGGCAAACAAAGACGAAATATGGATAGAGGAAATCACAAATATTTCATTTTGGCCATGGACCAGATTTATTGTCATTTTTCACTTCGATACTAGCCTTGATTGTCTCTCTAAGAATTTATATCGAATAAAAATACTATCAAGCTCTCTTTGCCAACTGTACAAGAGAGGAATTGGACTTGAACCATTTGAGTCATTGTTGTGCATTAAACTTGTTGTAGTGTAGAGTTTTGTTCAAGATGAATCATTATAGACTTATTATAGTTTCAGTTTTGTTTTCTGTGTTAGTTTTATTTTTTGTTCCAGCTTTAATTTAATGTTATTCTGACTATAATTACCTTATATTATCAACTATTAGACAAATATTTATACTGACATACTAAATATTCATAAAAGAGCAATATTTTACGAAAGTGAATTACAGGAAAATATCAGGCAGGCAAACAATTTGGTCACCTTTGAATTTATTTTGTTACGAAGTCCGATTACTATGTTAATCATCATACCTGGCACTGATATAGCTTTCTTTTATAAAGTTTTAGTAAAATGCTAACTTTTCATTTCTAATAATAAAGGAAAAGCGAAATAATGTCAAATAAATTATACAAGTATAGTTAAAGTTACATTTCATAGCATAATATTATATATCTATCTCACATTATTAGACGTTTTTGTATTCTAAAAGTTTTTGTAAGTTATGATTTTTCAATTTCTCTTTTGGAACATAATCCGAATGAAATTGAACTTAATTATTAATTTGCAGGATCATTAAAAACGACCAAACATATTTTTTTTTTATTTTTGATGAAGAATTAAACTTATATATCGCGGAAAAAAGATTAATTAGATTTATAGTTATTTCTAAATAATAAAAAAAGTATTTTTAAAAACTCATAAATATCTAAAGTACAAATTTGTAGAATTAAATAAGAAATATTTTAATTATTTATGAGCTAATGGATTATATATTTAAATAAAAGAGAAATTAGTAAATAAGTTGCGATTTATTTTACTGAGAGATTATTATATGAGACACTATACTCAAAACATCCTTGTCTCATTCATACTGTGGCAATAACACACACACAAATATATACATATCTATACATATTTGTGTATATGTATGTTAACAAAAACACTTAAAATATTTTGATTTTCATTCTAATAAATAAGTAACAAAATTTATCAGTATGTCTACTTGTTATATTTCATGAAATAAACTGCTTATAATAATAATTTAAAATTACATTCATTTGAAAACATAAGCATGAAAATGAAATATAGAATTATTTCACGTAAGAAATGTTTTTAAATTGAAATGTTTCAATTTAATTTGGTTATTTGATTAATGCAGCATTTCATGCAATGTGATCATAAATTTTACATAATAAAAGAAAATTTCTCTGCCATCCAAACTGAACTCATCAAAGGGTCATCATGCCTGCAATTTCAGCAGAGATATTTCTCTAGGCATAGGAAGACGCAGGTGGAAATTAGAAGAAGAGAAATAACTCAGCTGCTTACAGACTATGTTAAACAAAAACTCGTTGTTGACGTAAATTGGGACGATTCAGGTGCTCAAGATAAAAAGGAGTAATTGTTGTAAAAAAAGGCACAAAAAGTCTCCGATTTGCGAGTAAAAACTCGATTTAGCATTACACGAGAAAAATCCATTCATTCATAAAAGCAGTTGAGATGAGAAGAAGAAGCGAATCCGTTGGAATCCACCTTGCAGCTGAAAATAATTCTTTCTCTGATTACAAAACCTTGACATCATTGGTTAAATAAAACTGAAAAATGTTTTCCAACGATTGTTATACCAACGATGTAACAATTTGAAAATAAAATTGTGAACCAGATATGTTAAATAAAAATGTATGAGCATAAAAATATAAATGATGAAATTTTTTTGTAATATTATAAGACATAAATAAAAGCATTTGACGGGAAAATAGTTCGAGAATTTTAATGTAATTTATTTAATAATCCAATGAGCAGTGGAAATTTTTGACGAAGAATCTCGCTGTTGAATACCAAAAATACGAGTACATGACAAACTGCATTACACATGTCCGTCAATTTTTATGTGCAAAATAATTTCACGGTATTCTTTACCTATTCATTTAAATATAATTCAACTTTCTGAGGAAATATTAGCACAGTTTTCATAATCATATTTTTTTCTTAAAAAGAAATATATGATGTATTTTAGTATATTATAGTTTATATGCGTCATTTGAGACAGGACAAGTATTTAGAACACCTACCTCCACCCCTCCCTAAAAATTAGTTTTTTAGGGGGGAAAATGGGATTTTTTTCTTTTCATTTTAGAAGAAGTAAATATCCAAAAAAAATTTAATTTTGGAGGAAAAAAAAAAAATCAGAGCTGGAAATAATTTTGATAAGTTTTACTGTAGTTTAATTTTCTAGGATCTACTGAAGAATTGAAACTGTGAATAATTGATCACACATTTTTACTGGAATAATTACTCAAAAGAAAGAGGAATTGTTAAACAGGCACATACAAAAGCTTCAAGTATTTTTATGTATTAAATAAACATAAATTTTAAACAGTATATTTTAATTTTAAATATTCTTTACATAATCGAAAAAAAAGTATTCCTAAAAGAAATGATTTGTCTTCGTTTTTGTAATTCTTAAAAATATTTCTTATTTGATTTAATTTTCTTATGGAAATGAATATTACCGAAAATAAATTTAAAAAAAAATAACACTAATTATTGGCGTTAAATGAGAATGACTATAATATAAATTAATGAAGTTCTAATTAAATGAATTCATTGGAAATTTTATTAAATTGCAGTTAACAGACTTTTCTCATAACAAACATGGTAAACTAGC
>JAPDSC010033740.1:1156-12683 GCA_026290005.1 Latrodectus geometricus
TTTGAAAAAATTTAAAATATAGTTTCTCGTATCCAATATTTATTGGGGTTACATAAAAAAGTCGAAGATTTTCAGCATAAAGCTGCAACATTCAGACATTTAATTACACGGAAATTATGTGTGAGGGTGGGATAATATATAATCAAAAATCCTATTATTAATTAGCGCATAATGAATGCAACCATGAATAGAATTAATACGAAAAATAAAACAGCCACTGTATTTCTAAAGTTTGGTTAAAAACACATTCATTAAAAACTTGTGAATATTATGCTTTGTGGGCTAAGGCTATTGTCTAAGAATAGCCCTAGACCCTTTGTTCACCACGTTAAGTTCCTTAGGCGAGGAATTTTCCATAATTGGACATATTCACGAATTTTCTAAGGGGAGGGAAACCAGATAGAGGCAGAAGTGCCCATGCCACAAGAATAACAGCTGTAACCATTAATAAAATTTCAGCTTCATGCAAGTTATTGCGCTGTTTTTCCAACTGCCTATTTCTCTATAAACCAAACCCTGTAAACACAACCAATCGGTTCTTAATTGTTATTTTGAAACAGTATTTCTTTAATCCAGAGCATATTTAGCGATACTGATTTTTGGAAATTAATTTCTGAGTAAACGTATTTGTGCAAATTGATTTTGTATTTGAAATCATACTTTGGATTGAGGTATCTTTGCGAATCTGCTTTTTCAACCATGAACAAAAAACAAACATTGGTCGCATTTAACAGATGAACATTTAATTTCGTGTTTATGACCTGCAATAAGCTCTTGCCAGCCAGCAACAATATGATAAACTTGTCGCAGATATACAGTGCGAAATTTCAAATAAACGAAGTGAATAGGATGGTCAGTTTTTGATATATGAATACTTTGATTATTTTCGTCAGTAAATTTTTATTTTTTAAATATTAAGTATTTTTTTTTAGAAAAATTACATAATTTACCATTTTTTCTTGTTACCGAAAATAAATATGTACGCTAATTTAGCTCTGCCATTGGTAGAACGCCTGCGATTTTCTAAATGTGGAGTAGACCTCTGATCCCAAAAGTTTGGCCAGCCCTGCTCTATAGCTAAAAAAACCTGAACACTCTTGTGACGTCATCAACCGATGACTGCAATCAACCGCCTTCGTTCACGATTAAAATATTCCGAAGGAAAAGTTTTAATATTTAAAAAAACCCTCGCAATCAATTACTATAATATTTTTAAATTAATATTGATATTGTTTTCACGAAGAATATTAAAAAATTAATAGTAACTATATGTAAAAACTTATTCAAGTATAACTTTGAATATGAAAACTTTCTATAAAATCTAGTCAATGAAATTTTATTCAATATTGGATATTAAATTTTCCTTTGTGTACTTTCAATGGAAATATACATCTGTGGTGATTATTAATGTGCTAAATCTAATAATAGAATTACTTTTATGAAAAGTCTATGTATATTTAATTAATCCTTCCTGTGATTTTTTTTAAAATTCAAGCAAAACACTTTGGGTGTTATAGTTTATTCTAAAATAATAATTAACAACATAATCTATTATAAATTGAAAATATTTCTTTAAAATTTATTAAATGCAATATACATGATCAATTTATTAGCAAAATATATTCCCTGCGTATAATAGATTTTAAATATTTAATGCATTTAATGGGTGATAATTTTGTGTGGTTGAAGAGGAAAAGACAATCAGAAAAAATAATTTATTAGAATCATACTTTCCTTATAAGGATATATTTCTTCTAAAAACAATGCATAAGTTTAGTTTGAAAAAGAAATATTAACATAAACATTTTCTTTAAAAAATAATGCAAGTTTGGCAATATTTGAAATCTTATACATACAATGACTAAAATTTAAAAATTATATATATATATATATATATATATATATATATATATATATATATATATATATATATATAAACAAAATTTCCCTATATAATTTTGCATATTACAACACAAATAAATTATTTACATACAATAGAACAAAATTAAACTATATTACTACATTTCTACATTTTTATTCAATTTATTTTGATGCATTCATAATAATGGATAAAAATAACTATTTGAATATAATTGTTTACGATTATTTTTTTACCATTTTTCTCATCAATAGCTTCACTAGTTCTTAATATATCAGTTGGTTGAAAATGCAGTTCACACACCTAGAAGTAAAATTTAAATATAAGAAAGCTGATATACATGAAACAAAGAAGTTAGTCTTTCTTTACTAATTTCTATTTGATGCATTTTCTATTTGACATGATCATTAGGATAAATTTAGAAAATATTTTCAAAGAGCTATGAGTTTAACAATTAATCTATTACTCATTCTCTTTTAATCCCAAACATTCTTTTATTATTGATAAATTGAAAAACAGATGAAAGTTTTTCTATAAAAATTTAAATGATAGGATATTAGGCGTAACAAATTAAACAAAATTCCACAGGAATTTACTTTTATTTGAAGTTTTTTATTATTATTAATATTATCAAAATATTCAAAAATGAAATACAAAAGGAATTATTCTTATGAAACAATAAATAAATAAAATTAATAAGAAAACTGACATACGTGCAACAAAGAAATCTCGGTATTTTCTTTTCTAATAATAGATTATCGAAACAACAACATTAAGATCAATTTGAAATTAATTTCGAAATAGCTTAGAGTTTAGTATTATTATAGTTCTTTTTTACCCCTACGCATTTTATTGTTATTAATATATCGAAAAATTAATAATTATTTTATTTTTCAATGAAAATTTATATTTGAACGATATGAATTTAATGAATAATAAATTTTAAAAGAAATTCCATAAGAATTCACTTTTGATTTCATTTGAAGTTTTTTATTACTGTTATTAAAAAAAAACCAAAATTAAAATAACAAGCTAAACATGATGCAAATGAAACAATAAAAAAAATTAATTTACTTACCCTGGAATGTTTGGTCACTTCCATGATTTCTCTCGGAATTGCGCTTTGGCGTTTTAAACCTTCTTCACGTGTGAATCGAAATAGAGAAACTTTGGTTCCATTATCATAGTTGCCTCTACAGGCAGTTACGCAACATTTATAAGGCATGTTCTTGAATATTGTAGGGAATAAAAACAATATATTTTGAAGAATATGTCGAAAATGAGTGATTGGTTAATGGTAAATAGCACAGTAACAAGTCTCTGTTCAAGCGTCACTTAGAAGAAAGCGATAGCCTGTGGATGCAACGTCACAGCCATTTGGTCAGTGGTAGTCAGGCTTTCTGCTATTGAAAGGTAATGGTTTGGCACGTTTATTTAAAAAAATTCGTTAGAGACATTTTAAATCAAATGCATTCATAAAGGAATTACAAGTATTTATATTTATATAAAAATAAATTTTAATTTGTTTTAAAATTAATTGTATTTAAAATATTCACATGTTTGGTGCAAATATTGTAAAATTCAGCCCTTAAGATACTACAGGTATATGTATATTAAAAAAAAAAATATTTCTGGAGAAAAACCCCATATATGTAGTAAAAACCCCAAATTGAAAATTCGGAGAATTCTTCAGGATCTGCTTTAATCTGAAACACACGTACCACTATGAATATTTTGGGCATGATTACTTTATAAATTTTGTCAGAGACTTTATATTTAAAATGAAAACAAATCTAGTAAATATTTTAACACATTCACGCGATGAATGCTAATATTATAAAATGCAAATCTTAAGACACAACGCTGACATTTACATTATTATTAAATTGATATTTCAAAACAAAAAAAAAAAAAAAAAAAAAAAAAAAAAAAAAAAAAAAAAAAAAAAACAACACATAAATTTAGTTATAAACGTGGTCAAATTTCCACAACATTTAAAAAAGTGCAAAGTGAAATTTAAACAAAAACATCCATATTATATATATAAAACTAAGTTTATTTGATATAAAATCCTTTTTTAAATTAATCTATGGATTTATTGTTGTTGTCGTGTGCCAGCCAGGCTGGCAATACGGGGTGCGCTGCTCCACTTTTCCAATCTGAACCATATTTGGTGTGGAGTTCGACTTCCTCAGTACACACATGCTATAGGGTGGGCAACCATTCACACACAAAGAAAGGACAAAGACAAGAGAGAGAAAGTACATCCATGCCCGAGTCGGGATTCGAAACCAGGTCACACCCCTCGGTAGTCAGGTACGCTAACCACTACACAGGTTGGGCGGCTATGGATTTATTTTACCTCACAAAATAAAAATGATAAATAAGTAAATATACTTGTTAATTTTACTTGCGACTTCGAGATTTGCATTAGTGATTTGATGCATTTAAGAAAATTTATAGTCGTAGGAATTTCTTAGCCATAGGAAGACTTACTGACATGTTTGACAGAAACAGTAAGTTTCAATGTTACAATATTTTTTCAGTAGTTCAAGAATTTGATAATAAATTTTCATGATTTTATGACAGAAAGTATTCAATTTTTTTAGATCACAAAAAAGGTATCTTTGCACTGTTCAATAAATATATTTACAGAACATTTACGTTAGTTAAAAATAGTTCATTCTTTTGTAAAATATTCCAATAATTTGTCAGCAAATCTTAAATTATTCTGTTTTGATATATTTTGAGATGCATGACAAAGAAATTTAAGTATATTGTTATACATTTCGAGACAAAAATTTTTCGAAAGTGACTAGAATATGAAATTACTGTAGATGAGAAGAAACATCCTATATTAAGAATTCATTACCCATTTCCAATGTTTCGTTGTTAAAATTAACTCGTGTTTTATGCTCGATTTATTAAACAGCAAGGTTCGTAAAATAACTTAGTTAAACTGAAATAAGCGAAATTTTTTTTTTAATTTATTATTTTTTTCAAAAATATTACCTTATATAGTTCTTGAGAAATCCCTCTGAAGGAGTGACTGAATAAACAATATATTTTAGATTTTGAATAGCTTGATCATATGCATAAAATATTTAAAACCTTGTTGATCAATTATCTCACCATGAAAAATTTTCTTGTGTGTCAAAGCTCTGATGTAACAGAAATTCAAGTTCAAAGGAAGGAATTTGCAAATAAAGTTGAAAGCAGTGCTATCCATAAACAAATTCAATTCATTGACGTTTATTCGCTTCAATTACATTTCCAGACTGAAACTCAAGACTTTAATTTATTTCATCAACATTATATTTTATTCTAACAGAAATATGTGAATCATATTGACAGACATTTCCTTCAATAAGGATATTTAAACATTCTGCTGATAAAAGAAAATGATCAACCAAAAATATTTGGATATTACTTGGATTTAACCAGTCATTTTTTGAAAGAATTTTTGATTAATAAAACACTTGATGTATCAGAAAGTTATAATTTCATTTGCAAAATTATATCTGACTCTCAAATGCTGTGAGTGGAAATTACTTATTTCTTTAAGAACTATCAATCGTTCATAATAATCATCCAAAGTCCAGAGAATTATTTTTTATGCAAAGAAGTATGAAGATCATTTGCAAGAACAGAATGAAATTTTGTTAACAGGGAGATAATTTCGAACATGGCAAAGACATTCTGCCATTTATCACTGATGACGACGTTTTACTATAAATCACAGGTGACGGCATTGTTTATTTCAAATTACTGGTGTCGACTTCTTTTCATTAATCTCTGGACGACTTTTAACTATTAATCACTGGGAATGACTTTTTAGTACTAATCATTGGTGACGACTTTATACAATTCAATCCTTACTGGTGTCGACTTTCTATTACTAATTACTGGAGATAAATTATACCTAATATGATGGAAAGAACATTATTATTATGTATTCAAGATGGATAATTTTCCAATCATTAAAGGTGACGAGATGATAACTTCTCATCATGGGTGACAAAGATCTGAAGTATTTGTTCTGGATAACTGACTATTATCATCAAGTAGTTATCTCGTAACAATTAATGTACCTGCCAAAGAATGCTAAAATATATGAATATAACGAGGGATTCAATTGTCAGAAAAAATAAATAGCATATTGTGCCACTGAGAATCGACAATCAGGTGTCGATATTTCCAATCTTCTTTAATTAATCTCATGCAAATTACACTAGATATTATTTAAGAATATTGAAAAAGAAGAAAACCAAATTATTTTCACTTAAAATGGAACAAATTAAAATATTTCCTCAGTCTGTAAAATTAAGGTTTTATAATAATCTAAGAAAATCATCACTTTTTTAAATTTTCACTGAACCGCAGTTTCTAGTTTTATGTAATTTTTAAAATTATTCTCAGAGCCAGATTTCCTGATATGCTTAAATGATTCGGGAAAATGTTAAGAATTTAGTATAATTTTCAAAAATATATTTAATTAGTTTTTATTCAGAGGAAGGTAATTTTGGTAAATTTATGTGTTGAATGTAAGCTCGAATTTGTTAGAAATTTATTACACTAACTGCAAACTTTAAATTCTTTTATTTCCTTTTTTCAAGTTATTAGTTTATTGAATATATTTAAAATTACCTGGAACTGTTTTTCTCTTTTATTCTTTATGTGTTTTAAAATGGAATCTCACACACGAAAATCCTGGCCGGAAATAAAACACAATGAATGAAATTTATTTCTTTATAGTTCCCGCATATTAATGATATTCTAAAAAGCCGCTTTGCATTCTACATAAGATTTTTAAATGTCCGCAGAAATTTAAGAGCGACTTTTCCATTGGAATTATTTCTGATATCTATTTTTATAATATAATCATAGTCATGTAGCTTAACTTAATTAAAATCAAACAAAATTGTGGAATTTATTCCTTAAAGCGAAAACAATTAAATATAGTAGTAATTTCTAAAATAAAATGTGGGACGTATTAAAATTTTGATTCTGGTTATACACTTTAGAATTTATAGTAAAAAAGAACTATACACAAACAACATTGCACACTTTCGAACCAAGAGAAATAAACGGAATTGACGTACATTTTCAAAACTTTTTCTCACGAAAATTACTGTTTTTAAATACTGAAACCAAAATGCTTAATGCTCTAAAATATTGCTCGAGATTCCTGAAAACTTCTGGCCTATTAACATTATAATTTTGATACATTTACAGATGTTAACATCCTCAGATTTTGGAATTTTAAAATCTTTAAAATTTTAATTAACTTTAATAATACAATTTAATAAGCATGCATTCTAAGTACGAAGTGGCAATTTGTGACACTGGTTTTTCGAGGGAATGAGACAATGATTATTGCCGATACTATGTTGCATTGCAGATCATGGAAAGTAATACTTCAGAAAGTGACATTGATTAAAAGCATTGAACAACATTGTTTGAACATTTAAAAATATTTTATAACATGCTTTTACTCCACTTATAAGCAAAAGGGAGACAGATGTATTTACTATATTATAAGCTAATTGAGCAGAGCGATTAACCATTATTGCTCATCAACATAAAAAGTTGCAGTATTATCCATGGAATCAACGACTAAATATTTGTCGTAAAAACCATCTGATTGACTGACGATTATACAGAGACTTTGGAAAGACGTGTATAAGCATTGCCTGAGAACGATTATTTCATCGGCACTGTTCAGAATAGTTGTTTTCTTCTTGGCATTTTAAAAACATGTATTGTTGTTAATAGAAATAAAAACAGTTTTGATGTGCAAAAGTGAAATTAGGGCTCTTTGGTGAAACTACTATAAAAAAAATAAAAAAACGCATCTGGATTCCAACCTCTTGGGTGATGTGTAAAAGGAATCACTTTCCTTAGCTTATTTTACTACAACTTAAATCTAAATTTATGTTCGTAAGTTAACTACATTGGAAATAAGCATTGGACCATTGGAACTAAATACAAGCACAGAAAAATAATTAAGTGATATTAATTAACTTGTGATACATTAAAACATTAAATTTGCATCATGATAAAAAAATGTAAATTTTTCTATGAATTATCAACACAAAAAATAATGTTTATTATAAATTTTACTAAAAATTGTAACAAATTTTAATTTAAGAATCACTAAATAAAAAAAAAATTATTTTTTTCTTAATTTAAGCCCTGTGTCAATAGTTAATAATTTATATTGAATTTACACTTTTAATTTTCAGCTCTTTACTTTAAGAGATTTTATATTCTTGGGAAAGAAGAAACAAATTCCTGTGGACTAAGAAAATAAGTCAATGGATTTAATAAATAATTAAACTTTCATATTCGTATTTATATCAAAAAGTATAAAAATTTAGTATTTTCATGAATATAAAATATTCTAATCGACTTATTTACCCTTTTTGATATGTTGTAAACATAAATCCTTGATTTGCAGTGCGCTGTTGAAATATTCCGACGCTATATAATTTTGAAATTTATAATTCTACTTTTTTAATAAAAGTACTTACCTTATAAAATCAAATCACTGTAATACTTTCAACAATGCCGAATGTCTCGATATGTTGCCAATAGAGTTCGCCACTAAATCTTCACTAAGAAGTAAAATTTCCTATTAGAAAAAAAATTTATTTGAGATAGATTTGTTTTTCCATTATTAACTTCTAAGTAATGAATTTGACTTTTTATATCCCAGTACTGTTTAGTTAAAAGTGTTAACCGAGATTTTAAAAAGACTTCTAGTTTAAATAATCAGAGATTTTAAAATGGTACAAAATCATTTATTACATGTAAGAAAATGTGCCTTTTGAGACACGACAATATGGACCTGATTTGGCTTAATAGATTTTAAAGAAAAGAATAATAGAAATATTACAGCAAAAAAGAATGATAAAAACTGTTTTTATAATAGACACTGACAAAAAATAAATATACAATAACTGATTCATAAGAACTGGAAAAGAAAGAAATGAATAAACATAAGCAGAGAGATGATACAATGAAATAACTCAGCGTCGACGCTAATATGACGTTCGAAATCTAGGTAGTTCAATACATGATTCAATATTGCGCAAGGAATTTTGATGCTAGGACAAGAAATTAAATAGAAGATAACTGCGCTTTCACTTTCTACATGCACATACACCGGATGTGTGCTTGAAAATTTATTCTCTTGTGACACGTTACTAAGTCACAATAAAAACGTAAATATGTACTAGGAAAATATTCATGCAAGATGGCGTCTAAATATTGAATAAGCGGAAATATTTAATGTTGTGCCAATCTAGTACCTGCGTTTTATTTTGAATATAACTTTCTTTCTCAAATAAAATTTTGATTTCGAAATAAATTCATAAAATTCAGAAGCACTTCCTTGGAAGAATGAGGGTTAATTAAATCTTCAATAGTTTTTAGGAGTTCTTTGCTAGTAGATTTTAGAAAATAGCGTTGACCCGCGCCGTTCTCGCTCCTGTGAAAAATATTTTGAAATGAATTATTTTATTAAGTTTTCATGTTCTCTCAGTTTTTAAAATTTTAAGAGAAAGCTTACGATATTATATTAAATGTTATATAACCGTAATATATATGGAAAAATGTTTTAAATTTAGAGAAAATATTTGCTATTTCTACTTTTTGAATTAATTGTTAGTTTTATTAAACTGGAAACGAACTGTTAATATGAAAGAATGCTCCCTAGTTCGATACTGACAGCAGTTAAAAAGCAGGAAAATGATTATTCGTTTTAGTATGAATTATATGAAACAAAAGCATAAATAATTTTCAAATTAATTTATTTTTATTATTATTATTATTTTACGCAACCCACTGATTATTTGTGTCTACAAATATTCTGTAAACGACGTTAAGAGCTTTGAAATTTTAAAATACTGTATTCGCCGTTACATTGATTTACAATGATTTTATTTTTTCTGAACATTTATAACGTAATAAATGCTATGATATTATTTAACAAAAATTTAGCAGGAATGTTCGTCATTGTATAAATGCCTGTTTAAGTGAAAGCCACAATTTCAGATGCATTAAATTACGTTCTTCAGGAACTAATTTTATCTTTACCGAATTAATTTTTATTTTGTATTAAAAGATAATTGTGTGAATTATAAGAATTTAATTTCTAAGATTTTAAATGCATATTGAGAAAATATTTTTGATTTTGAAACTGTTATTCAATATGTTTATCCCAAATATTAATAAAAACATAAATTGAATGTAATACAAATCAGAATTGACCTTTTCAATTTTTGTGACATATTATACTTAGAAGTTAATAAATCATGGCTAGAAAAAGTAACTCTTTCATATCATCATTTTTGTCAATTAGTGGAATAACATTTACCCCTGTGTTTTGGGTAAACTAATCTCCTGCGACCAACAGAATCTACAAATTCTTTTTAAGACAACAACGAAGTGTTTCAATATTTATGAAAAATTATTCCTAGAAATTGTACTATTAAAAACTGTAAAAAAGTCTTTTATGTTGTCTATGATATATTTAGCCGGCTGCAGTTGACAGTAATCAGTACTTTTTTCCCAGAATACAGCTTCATTTTGTTGCTCCATTAACAGAAAGATACTAATTAATTTATAATATTTTCTTTCTTTTATTTTGTGAATAGGTTAGTTGTATTTTAAAATACTTACCGATAATTTTAAACCATAACTGCTAAGTAAATCGCGATTAAAACCCGATTAAAATAAATATTATTTATATTGAACTGGTTTAAATAAGTAAAAAGTTTACTTGATTAAGAATATTTAATAATTGGTGGTTTAAACTTTTAAATGTAGAAAAACGGAACAAAAAATCAAAGGCATTTAAAAATTTTAAATTATTATTTAGCATTTTATTCTCATATAAATCTCTGTTATCCATAATCTATGTTCTCATATAAATCGATGTTTTTTAACAACCATATTCTTTCATACAGTAAAACTGAGTGTGGAGTGCCTATTCAATTGACCACTTCTTTCTGCCTGACTTGCAATTTGTGAGAGTTAACTCAGACGCCATTTAAAAGCTTTGAGTGAAATTCTGTGTTTGTATACATTGAAAACACTGATTTGATTTTTAGTGAATAAAGCGAATAAGTCTGTATATTTTTATATTAATTTGAAAATTGTATTTATATCTCCAGAAATTAAATTGAATTAAACATATTTTTATAAGTTTTGGGCTTTATTTGTTTAATATCTTGTACCTTCGCTAAGCCTAATGTTCGCGATGTCAGTACATGTTCCCAATCTTGACGCCATTGAGCCGATGGACTGGGAACCATGTCCTGATATATTCACTGAAGTGAATGTCTTTTTGCCAATGGGTTCCGTCCCCCTTGATGAGGAGGAACCCATGGACTGGGAGACATCGTTCAGTGAATCAGATTCAAAACCGTCATTTGAAGCTCCATTTGAGACGGGTATTTTGACTAGGAGCAAGGCTCTTCTCCTAAAAGCATCTGTTAGCGAGAGAGCCATTGTTCCAAAGTCGAAAATCCGTCGCAAATGGAACTTGTAAATGATGAGCTTTGTGTCTGGTATAATTTATCTCCCTGTCTTTTGAAATCATAGAAACAACAATTTGTAATAGCACTGAAAAACAGCTTGTGA
>JAPDSC010033750.1:0-17392 GCA_026290005.1 Latrodectus geometricus
ATAAAGTTATACATGCAGTATTTTATCATAATATAAATGGCATCTCAACATTAATTAAAAATCATAACATAAGAAATAGGATTTCACTACACTTTAGAAAGACTCTCTACAATTTGATATAATATTACATCTAAGAATTTTTTTATATTAAATTATTTAACTAAACCCTACCCGCTGTAGATACCAAATGAGTCAAAACAGAGTATAATAGATTTTTCATTTGATAAGTTTCCATGTATGTCACAGTTATCTAAAATGAGCTTCAATATCCATAAAATTTTATTGGAGTTTTAATAAACTTATGTGATGCTATTTATTTTTAATTATTTAGAAAGCCATTTCAAAATAACGATTTAAAATAAACATAGTATATTTAAATTTAAAATTACAATTTTTATTTTGTTTAAATCTTAAAATTGGAGATCTATTAAGCTTGTTATACTTTTTGAGGATCAAAAATATTTTTTGAAAAAAAAAGTCAGTAATTAAATACACATAAGGTTATTAAATATATTTCAAAGAGTGATGATTACAGATATTTTTAATTATGTTGAGTCAAATTTATTTAGTCTTCAGTTACTTAACTTATTCCTATAAAGTATAATATAAAAATATTTGACACACATATAAAGATTTATTGCTGAATTATAAAAACTGTTGCAATATTATTTTATAATGCATGCCCAACGATTGCATTAATTAGATCAAACATTTAAAAACTGATATTATTTATGTTACTGATAGAGTTAATGCTTAGTTATAAACCCTTGTTTTGTTGCACAGCATCAAATCCTTCTTAAAGTATGTCCTATTTGATCATTTAAAAAAAAAATTCCTGGTATTATAAAAACATATTCACAGTATTAATTTAATTTATGAATATTGTTGTGCTTTCTTAATTAAAAGCTGAGTTACTGAAAAACTAATGTCATACAATATTGATCTATTGTTAGTAGAGTCTGCACCTGAGTAATCAGGTGCAGACTTTCGTCCAGTAATAATATAAATTTTTTAAGGTGTGCTGAACTGCTTGATTAATTAAAAGCAAAAGTTAATATTGATTTAGCCTTATTGCTCAGTAGTTAACTCCTGTTCAAAAAGCCTATATAAGATAGGGTACATTTCAACAATTTAAAGGAATAAAAAAATTGTTAATGTTATTGAGCACATATAGTAACAATTGGCATTACTTGATTTTGTTTCTTATTATATACTTAATAAAGATGCAGTATAATTCTTTTGTTGTATTTTTAATTTTTTTTAAAAATAACATTACAAGATTAAAGAGGCCATTGCATAATAGTTTCTTTCTAAAAAGGTAAATATTAACAAAAATAAAATTAAGAAATCCTAATGTTTCTTAAAAAATAAAATTTATTATTTGAGTTATTCTCCAAATATTTTTAATTAAAATAGTTAAAACAAAATGTTCTAAACTTTTGTGTAATGCCAAACTAAGATGGCCAAAATAGAATATTAAATAACTTTAATATTCTTTACTTCCAACATAAAACATCCATGCATAAAAACAGTAAATTCTGAAAAAAATCAAAACCAAAACTTTCAACTAAGTTGTTTTAAAAATATGTCAGCAATAACATTACTTTTTTGCCACATATTTTTTAGAAAAGATATAAAATTAACTTTTGAGTATTTAGTCATGAAGCATTCTCATTTTAAGTAAATAAAGGCGATATTAAAAGTTAGAAATTATAGGAAATTATGCAACTTAAGTTAGTGGAAAAAATATAGCTTTATTATGCTAAAATTTGAAATCAGAGCAAGCCTGCCACAGGTCTAAAATTTTGGATTAAAATATTACAGGCACAGCTCGCCATTGGCAAAAGTGGCCAAATGAGTTAACATTTGGTGATTTTTTCCCCTCACCAAATTAATTTAACAAAAGCAATTACTGCCAAATGAAGGTACCTTGCTTTAATTCCAAATTTGCGGAATTTTTGATGTTGCACGTTTTTAAAATTTGAGCTTACTTTAATATTGTGCATTGAAATCGATACCATAAAGCAGACAGCTAAATGATCACTTTGATTTTTACTATGCTGAGTATGTAAGGAAGAAAAGGCACTTTACATGTCCTTAATATTTTGAAAGATTTTATATGTTCTGTTATCGATAATTATCTACTAACCAATTGTGATGATACAAAAGGTAAGAATTTTATTCTAATTATTTTTTATGCAGGCATAGAATTCCAAGAATTGTATTTTAAGTATCTAAATTTTCAATAATAAAAGAAACTACACAATTGTTCTGTTTTTCAAATTATTCCAGATTTGTTTTCCTAATTTAATAGTTATTACATGGTTAAATTTATGGAATTGCTCGAAACAGTTTTTATAAATAAACTTTTAACTTAAATTTTAACCTAAATATTTTAGTGTAAATGCTCCAATTAATGAATAAAATTGTTAAACCAAATTTGAAAATTTTTATTTTTATGTACTAATGATTTGTAAAAAATAAAATCAAAGTTTTATTAAATATATAAAAAAAAATTTGTTAATTCTGAAATCCTTCATTTAATTTTAATGAGACATTAGTTTTCATTTTTTCATTATTTTTGCTACTTTATTTTCTTACATTTCATCTGAATTTTTTTTTTCTGAAATATTTTTAAATAGAAATTTTTAATCTATTCTTAATAAGACTAGAATTTCCTAATTTAGAGTTAAACTTTGCAATTAGAACTCTGGAAAATCCCCAATTTCTCATAATAGTTATTCTTTTGGCACCCATTGTGGGTTGCCATTGAAATTCCAATAACTTCATATCCTCCACTTTGCGAAAAAACTTTTGCTAATTGGCAAAGCTATGTCCCTAACATACATTTTAACCAAATTTTATTATGTTAGAATTTCAAGATTAGACTTCTAATTAACATTCATTACTTTCTACAAATGTTTATGAATGCCAAAGAAACAATAGGAAACTCTTAAAGTGCTGTTTTGCCAGCAAGAATATTTTGTAAACATAGTTATTTTAAAAAGAAATCACTTAAGAAAATTAAGTTTATAAACTATTAGTATAAAAAAAGGGTGAAAATGTGCTTTTGCTCTTTACTTGGCGCGTTTTCAAAATCGCCAATGCCATGGCGAAAATTCTACCGCTATTTCAAAGTGAAACTTAATTAGCGATCAATGAAAAGGCTAAAACAAAAGAGTAATTAATGAGAATGTACCAAAAAGGGCTTCAGATTCGCGAGTTGGCGAAGTAGGGGACCTAAAGCGCAATTTAACCAAAAAAGTAATAAATGAATAATATAAAGATCATCTTCTCGGAATAATCGCTAGTAGCGTTGGGGTGAGCCCAAATAGGATATAATACAAATCTTCAATATGAGAAATAATGTCCTTTTAATACACACGGGAAATTTTTTTGCATAATTCAGTTTAAAATAATAATGACTATATAATAAGACAATAATGGCAGGAAAATGCTACTTTTAATTTTAGAAGCATTTTTAATTAAAAATAGCATTTTCCTCAAGTTCAAATTTTACTTTAAAAACAGGAACGATTTTCATAAATATTTTTAAATGTTAGAATCAATTAAAAATTTAAATGTAATTGCATAGCAATCACAAAAAACTGAATGCTGATAAAGTGCATTTGATGCAATACATCAATTCCGGTCCAATAAAATGTTATAATAAATTTAATACAATGTGAAGAGTACGAAAAAATAATATAATTACCATATGAACAGGAAGATTTTTAATTTTTTCCACAATACCAGACATTTTGTTTAACTAAGATACTATAAACTGTATTCCTTATGGAAACTGACAACCGTACATATGCCGAGTATTTTTCTTTATGGTTTGGTTTTTATTAACTGACGTATTTTTCATAACACAGTTACAGTAACAGTTACATTGATAATATTGATCATTACAAAATTATTAACTTATTTATAAATTTGATTTCTATTTAATTCTTTATATAATTATTACATTCAAAATACATAATAGGTACGTGATTTAAACTAATTCAGAGGTTTTTACCAGAGATTTCCTTAGACTTACGGGAAACCGATTTCAAATCTCTCAACATTAATGAGGTTATGGTGTATGTGTATCATTTATTAAATAATATCAGTGCACACCATATATTGAAATTTAACTAAATTTTATTATTAAATTTTAAGAAAAATGGCAAAACGTCGCCAACACAAAATCTCTGAGAGAGAACTGATTTCGGAGCTCGTTCTTTCACATCGTCGGAAAAAAGCGTGAACTCATTCGCTCACATCGTCGCGGAAAAAGTGAACTGCTCTGTTATTCCTCGTGCGCTATATTTTCAAGGAGATTGGTGTTGCCAATCTTCAGATATAAAGTTTTTCTAGCTGCTGTTGCCAACTTCCGAGCAGAAGTGTTTCACCACATTACTCCCCCCCCAAAGTGCCTAAGGCACGAGGAGTTAGAGATATCGTGGGTTGAAACGAACTCTTCTGCCGGAACGCGTAGTTTGCACAGGGGGTTCTTCGTTTACAGCTGAGTCTTGAACCACAGGAACAGGCGTCACTTTCGGAGAGTTCGGGGAAGCTTGGGTAGCACTGGGAACAGGAACTGAAGATTCAGGGGTTTCAGACATTAAAAATGCTGGTTTTAAACGGTCGACGTTGATAACGGATTCTTTTCCTTTGATGAGGAGAGTGTAAGTTTTATTAAGCCGTTTAAGCACTTGATACGGACCATCATATGGACGAGTCAACGGAGGTTTTACTGCATCCTGCCTCACAAACACATGAGTGCACGAATCCAAATCTGGGTGCACGAAATACTTGGGATTGGTATGAGCTGAAGTGGGCACTAGTGCAACATTTCTCATAGACTCGGACAGCTTTTGTAAGAAGGAAGCTGGATCCAGGGAAGTAGAGACACTTGTTGGCTGAAAGAAATCTGCAGGCAGCCGAATTGTTGTACCGTAAAGCATCTCGGCACAGGTACCACCAAGGTCTTCCTTGTAGGCTAATCGAAGACCTAGCAACATAATGGGCAGGCTTGATGTCCACTGGACGTCATTGTGGCACATTAATGATTGTTTTAATGAGCGGTGAAACCTCTCAATTAATCCGTTCCCGGCAGGGTTGTATGGAGTTGTGCGAATTCGGTGAATGCCAAGGATTTTGTTGAGATTCATGAATAAGTTCGACTGGAACTGACGACCTTGATAGTTTGTTATGGTAGTAGGTAATCCAAATCTTGCGATCCAATGGGCAACAAAAGTTCAGGCGATGGTTTCTGCGGAAATGTCACGTATTGGAATAGCTTCCGGCCAGCGAGAGAATCTGTCGATCATTGTTAAAAGATAAGAATATCCTTCCGACGGGGGTAAAGGTCCGACAATATCCAGGTGCACATGTTGAAAGCGTTGTAAGGGTACAGCAAAGGCTTGCAAAGGGCTATGGTTGTGCCTGGAAACTTTTGACTTCTGGCAATCAATGCATGCGCGAGTCCATGCAACACAGTCTTTTGAAATTGAGGGCCAGACGAAACGAGAGAGAATCAGTCTTTTAGTTGCTCGTACTCCTGGGTGGGAAAGTCCATGTAGGGAGTCAAACAGAGTTTTTCGAAGTGGAGAGGGAACGAAAGGACGGATTCGATCGTTGGTTACATCGCAAAATAGTTTAAGTCCTGGGGACAGTTCCATCTTCTGTAGCTTTAAAGAACTCTACCTGCAGTTGATAGTAATTGCTTGAGTTCTGCATCATTTTCCTGGATTTCAGCTAAACGTGAGAAATCGGTGGCGTTATTACTATTAATGGCGAAAATTCCTGATAAGGCGTCGGCAACTGGGTTGTTTGATCCAGACACGTGTTGAATGTCAGTGCTAAATTGAGCAATAAAGTTCATATGCCGAATTTGTCTAGGAGATGCAGAATTTGAATTCTTTTTAAACAAAAATGTAAGTGGACGATGATCAGTAAGTATAGTAAACATTTGTCCCTCAAGGTCGTGCTGAAAATGTTTTACAGCAGAATAGATAGCCAATAATTCTCTATCATATGTGCTGTACTTGGTTTCAGCTGGTGTCAGTTTCTTGGAGTAAAAAGCTAAAGGTTGTAAGCCATTGGTACTTTGGGAGTGCAATACTGCTCCTAAGGCGATATCGGAAGCATCTACCATTAATGATAGCTGCTGATCAGGGGAACGGAAACCAAAGGTGACTGCATTCATTAAATCGCTTTTGCATTTTTTAAACGCGGCAGTTGTTTCATCTGTCCAAAGAACAGGTCGTTTGTCATTCTTTTTAGAATTTTTTAGAAGTGAATGAAGTGGGGCTTGAGTAGCTGCGGCTTTAGGCAAGAAACGACGATAAAAATTTAACATAGCTAAAAATCGTTTAAGGTCAGACAGTGTTTCAGGCATAGGGAAGTTAGAAATTACTGCTGACTTTTCGGGCAGAGGGCTTACTCCAGAGGGTGTTATTAAGCAACCAAGAAATGTGACTGATGTTTTTCCAAGAACACATTTAGAGGGGTTTAATTTTAGTCCGTATTTGTGGAGTTTATCAAAAATGATGCGAAGGTGTTTAATATGTTCATCTTCGGTTGCCGATGCTATAAGAAGATCATCGAAATATGGAACGCAAAAGTCCAATCCATAAAGCACTTGATGTATGAATCTTTGGAAAGTTTGACCAGCGTTACGAAGTCCAAATGGCATTTTAAGGTATTCGAACAAACCAAATGGGGTGGTTACAGCAGTTTTCGGTACGTCCTCAGGATTGATGGGAATTTGGTGATACGCTCTTGCCAGGTCGAGGGTAGAAAAAATATTTTTGCCGAAAAAAGCCTGTGTACAATCCTGAATATGGGGTACAGGATGCCTGTCAGGAGTTGTCACAGCGTTCAAGCGACGATAGTCGCCACAAGGGCGCCAATCACCGTTAGATTTGCGGACCATGTGGAGGGGACTGGCCCAAGGGCTTTTGGACGGTCGAATAATTCCCTGAGACATTAGGTATTCGAACTCTAAACGCGCGGCTTTGAGTAATTCTGGAGCCAAACGGCGAGGTTTGGAAAATACAGGGGGTCCCTTAGTTTCAATGTGATGGAAAATTTCATTAGTTTTAAGGTCATTTGTTAATAAAGAAGGGTTTGTAAGCTCAGGATACTCAGCGAGTAATTTTTCAAATTTGGAATCGCCGATAAGTACGGATATGTTAGAATCTAGGGAAAATTTTTTGAAAGATATGCCGTTTGAAGAGAGAGATGTCCGAGAGTCGATCAGACGGTTATTTTTGACATCAACAAGTAACTCAAAATGTTTAAGAAAATCAACACCTATAATTGGTTGGTTTACGTCAGCAATGACAAATAACCACGAAAATTGTCGGCGGAGATTTAAATCAATAATAAGGCGTTTGTTGCCAAAAGTAGAAATTTTAGTGCCATTTGCTGCATATAAGGCTAAATTTTCAGAGGGGGTGGTTTTTGGAGCATATTTTTTAGGCAAAACAGATACGTCGGCTCCTGTGTCAATTAGAAAATTTAGTTTTGAAGACGGGTCGGCCAAAAGAATACGATTCACCTGGCGGTCGCTAGATTGGCCAGTGAGCGATCGCCCGTTTAGTTTCCCGACTGACGAAAAGAACATGGAGCTGGGCACTTTCGCGCTTTATCGCCGAAATTGACGTGGTAAAAACAAAGGTCATTCGTACGTTTTTTGTAGTGTAAGTTAGTGCGAGAGCGGGAACTATCGCGAGATCTGCTGCGTTGAAATGATCGGCGGAAATTGCGCCTAGGGTTACGGGAACTGCGTTCCAGGGCGGTGCTTAATTCACTAACTTGTTGAGTTAAATGCGCTTGGAGTTCTAAGCGAGCCGTGACAGAATCTTGAGAGTTAGGGGTGATAGAATTTACATAAGAAGGGATAGCTAGATCGCTTATTTTGTCAGCAACTGCGGCTGTTTTATTCAAATCATCCTCGTTGAAAGCGGCTAAAATAGTCTGTGTGTTATAAGGCAGCCTCGTGAGCCATAATGAGCGTAAAAGCGACTCACCTACGGTATCACCAGCTAACGAACGCATGCGATTTAGTAATTGGGAGGGCCATTGATCACCGAGTTCTACTCCCTGCATTAAGGTTCGAATTCTAGATGCTTCACTTTCGGAATGAACAGAAATCAGGCGTCTTTTTAAGGTATCGTATTTTTCGGTAGGAGGTGGTTTCTCTAAAATGTCATGTACCGAATTTAGTATATCGGGATCTAAGCAGGAGACAACATGATTGAATTTTGTTAGATCGGACGTTAAATTCGCCAGAAAAAACTGCGATTCCAACCTAATAAACCAAAGAGAAGGGTTAGTTTTCCAGAAAGGTGGTATTTTTACCGAAACGTGTGCAACCTGCGAAGGTGCGTCTTCGGAGGGAGAATTTTGAGTAACCGAAAATTCATCAGATAAAGGCATGGTCAAACTTTAGTAGGAGAATAATTACAAAGTATACAAATCAATAATAGGGAAATGCGTGGATTTCTTCACAATAAACCAAGTCTTCACGAATCTCGGCTATCGAACACTGTCACGGCATTCGTGTTCCTTTATTCACAGAGCCGGTCTCGTACAATAAAGAGCGAAGATCTCCGACGACAAACAATGGATACGATTTGCATGATCATGGACATGGACGGCTTCGTTCACGAAAGAAATTTCTTGTGTCGAGAACTCGGATTGATCGAAGCCACCAACGAAAATCCAGTGCCGTACGGATTTCGATTCGACCTTCGACACATTCATCTGAATCCGAAAGATTGGCGTACCGCAAAGTATTGCAGCAAACGGATTCACGGGCTGAGATTTCGAGCTAGTTTCAGAGAACGGGACGTGAAGCCATTGAACGAGCTCGAAGACATCGAAGACATCAGCTTTCGAAGCGTGCAGATCCGTTTTCTTTCTCTTTTCGAAAATGACTTACAACTTGAATTTCGTAGCGAGACTGAAACTCGTTCAAAACGATGAAGGCGAAACGGTGGCTGGCGAAATCGAATTCACAAACACGTTCGACGGGAAGAAAATTTCCGTCATGTCTGGCCTGACTCATTTCCAAATGCCGTCGACAGCAACGCAAGACTGTCAAAGATTCATCGTTCCTATCAAAGACATAGAAGACTTTATTAAAAAACGAACTGTACGAGAAATTCCTGAAAGGAGACGATGGCTGGGATCCCAGCATAGCGAGTGACGAGCCATGGACTGTCACTTACTTGCGGAATTTGATGCCGTACGTGTATTATTTTCCCAAGGGGATACTCGAAAATCTGTTGTCGAAAACCAATTGATTGTTCGCCTTGAAAGGTTAGCCCTTTAGCCTTAGAAATTAAAGGGGTAAAAAAATCTCAGAGAGTAGCACATGTGTGGACTCTCTGCGATTTTTTTACGACACACAATGAACCAATTTTGGGACGATTGTCACAAAAAGATTTGTTTTCTTTTCTAACGTTGAAAACCAAAGCTTAAGATATTCATGTTGATAAAGACTTGTCTCGTATAATAAAAGAAACAGTCTAAAAATAAATTTTGGGACGTCACAAGTTTTCTTTTCTAACGTTGAAACAAGAGCCAAAGATCTTCATGTTGATAACAACTTCCGGCTTGTCCTGTATAAAAGGAAGAGTTGAAACGGATGCTTCACACATTTTCTTCTCAGCTTTCAACACGTTCAGATCGTTTTTTTCTCAGTTTTCGAACATGTCAATCACCGTGAATTTCGTGGCAAGAATCAAGCTGATTCAAGAAGCCGGCGAAACTGTTGCTGGAGAATTAGAATTCACCAGCACATTCGATGGAGACAAGATTTCAGTCGTGTCCGGCTTGAGGTTTTTCGAAATGCCAAAGACAAACGACGATCGTAAATTCGTCGTTCCCGTAAAAGACTTGGACGAATTTTTAAAAGATCACCTGTATGAAAAATACTTGAAAGGAGACGATGGCTGGGAGGCCAGCATTGCCAGTGACGAGCCATGGACAGTCAAGTATCTTCAAGATGTGTTGCCACTCGTCTTTTATCTTCCCAAGGCAACGATCGACGAAATGTTGAAAATCGAAGAATAATTGCCTTGAACGGTTAGCCCTTTAGCCTTAGAAATTAAAGGGGTAAAAAATTCGCAGAGAGTTGCACTTGTGTGCGCTCTCTGCGAATTTTTTACGACACACAATTAACCATTAATGGGACAATTCACAAAGAAGACTTTGACCGATTTCTTCATAGACAAAGACTTGATTCATGTTACTCGAGAAAGCATCGTGACCACAAGATCATTTGGGACCACTTCTCAAGCTTCTATTACTTTATTCGTGAGCCGTCTGAACAATAAATGAGTACGTGTCGTGCGAACAGTTTGAGAAAACCCACGCTTGACTCGCTCTCTTGCTCGGATGGCTCAACAAGCGAACATTGCAAGCGAATCCTGACCCATTCTCTTGGCTCGGACGCATTTTCTTCCTAGGTCCGATCGAGACGGTTCGTCGGCTTCGTATTCCTTTATTTAGACTGACTGTCAGCCAGTCATTGTTCATTCTGAGAGCTGTCTTCTTGTTCCGTGATCATCTCGACAAGAATAAAGACACACGTTTGCAAGGACCACGATACGAACAACGAGCTCACTGATCGCAAGCTACGATCTTTCTTCCAAACGGTAGACGAGCTCTCTCAGCAGGAATCAAGAGACACTAGTCGCTCGTCAGCGGACGAAGCGTGAAGAACATTTACACAGGCCACAGTATGCCCAACCTTTGGAAAAACGGAAGAAGCACAAGCGCTGAGCTCTATCAGCAAGAATCAAGAGACACCAGTCGCTCGTCAGCGGATGAAGCGTGAAGAACATTTACACAGGCCACAGTATGCCCAATCTTTGGAAAAACGAAAGAAGCACAAGCGCTGAGCTCTGTCAGCAAGAATCAAGAGACACCAGTCGCTCGTCAGCGGACGAAGCGTGAAGACCATCTACTCAGGCCACCGTATGTCCAAGCCTCAGAAAAACGGAACACGAAGCACAAGCGCTTGTGCTAATGCTCAGCTAGAATCAAGAGACACCAGTCGCTCATCAGTGGACGAAGCGTGAACACCATTTACACATGCCACCGTATGCCCAACCTTTGGAAAAACGGAACACGAAGCCTGTTTCCGGAGAACTGCTTGTGCTGAGGCTCAGCAAAACTAAAGAGACACCAGTCGCTGAGCCTCAGCAAGAATCAAGAAGCATCAGTCGCTGAGTCTCAGCAAGAATCAAGAAACACCAGTCGCTCGTTAGCGGACGAAGCATGAGGAACATTTACACAGGCTACCGTTTGCCCAAGCTTTATAAAAACAGAACACGAACGCTGTTTCCGAACAAGTGCTAGAACTTGTGACTCGTGTTGAGGTTTTCACGTGAGACTCTTTGACACGTGAGACACTTTGAGACTTGTTCGAATTGTTAACCATTTCCAGAATCCGTTGCTTTCGCCAGAACGAATACAATTCTTTAGATGGAAATCGTTCTAGAATGGACTTGAAGAATAATCGGAGAATCAAGTACGAAAGACGCTTCAGAAGAATTGGAATAAAACAAGACTAGTAATAGAACTAGAATCAAAAAGAATATTGGAAAAAGAAAAGAGAATAGTATAATAGTATAAGTAAAAAAAAAAAAAAAAAAAAAACCCTAATATTTATTATTATTCATTACTGTTTTTTTTTTTATTTTTATTTTTTTTACTTATACTATTATATTATTTTCTTTTCTTTTGTTCTGACAATATTCTTTTTGGTATCTCGTACTTGTCTTGTTGTAGGTCCTAGTTCCAAATTGCTTTCAATGGCTCTCCGACAAATCACACGAGTCGAAACGACTGGCATGTCTTTATTCTGGATCGACCTGACAAAGTCACAAGGCCAGCGTGACAATGTCATCGTTCAGATGACTGGTTACTTGTCTGGTTACTTGAACAGGACGTTGTATCTAGTCTCATATCAGATACGATTTAAAATTATACAAAGTAATGTTTTCATTCGTTTTCTTTGAAAATAGCTTGTTTTTTTAAATTTCTAAACTTATATCTTTATTTTAAATGAATGAACTTTCCGATAATTTTGTTTAATCATTTAAATTAACAGTCAGACGAAAAATCATATGATCTTTTATTTCTCACACAACAGAAAAATTATTTTCGCCGTTCTTAGTAAGTTATATTGAAAAACGTTTCTCCATTTAAGATTATATTGTTTTCTTTTAATATATTAATTCAATACATAAGTGTTTCTCAATTCATGTTCGAATTATTTAAATGTACTATTAACATATGAAACCAAATGATCAATAAGCCAGTGTTATTTTCTTTCGAATCGATAAATGTATTAATTTCTTAGAGCAAATAATGTTGATTCAAGATTATTTTGGATTCAAAAGATTGTAGAATTTAAATGTTACACATTAATTCTTTTTTCATAAATTGCTGACACAATTTAATCTCTGAATAAAAACCAATGCTCAAAAATATGTAACATTCACTTGAACATTCACATTCAATTTATTTTAAATGAATAAATTGATTATGGCGGAGACAAATGATTTCTTTCAGACAGAAAAATGGAGAACAGAATTATTTTATATGGAGAAAAAGAAGGACCTTTTCTTGTGCTTTAATAGATGAAATATTTTATTTGTTTTAATTATTTTTAAATTTTACTTTTTATATTTTAAATTTTTTCTTTCTAAATTTTGCTCTCTCTTTCTTAATCTTTGGGTTTAAAATGAATTCGCATTTCGTTCGAGCTTCATTTTCAGACAAGAACTTGGAAATGAGCGGTGTGTCCATTTCTTGATGATATTCGATAGAATATTTTTTCTCTCTTATTTCTTCTCGTTTCTCACGGTCTCTGGATTTCAATGAAGCAAGTTACAAGTTTTCAATCGAACGATCTCAGCTATACTTTATTTACGAACGGACAAGCTGATATTTTCTGTCATTCACGGACAGACGGACCAATTGATATTTTATTGAATTTACGGACGAGCGAAACGGCAAGCCCAACTCGCTTTATTCAAGCTTACATTATAATAAAGACAGTTTGTGTGTGAAAGGACATCAGAAATGGCCGTATTTATCTAAATGTTCTCTGAAAATGTTAAAGGAGAATCTCAAGCACACGCACTTTCACACATTACATTTTAATATCTTCGGAAACAGGCTTCGTGTTCCGTGTTTTGAAAGCTTGGGTATACGGTGGCCTGTGTAAATGTTCTCCACGCTTCGTCCGCTGACTGGTGTCTCTTGATTCTTGCTGACAGAACTCAGTATAAGCGCTTCTTTCGTTTTTCGAAAGGTTGGACATACGGTTGCCTGTGTAAATGGGCTTCACGCTTCGTCCGCTGTGGACGGCCGAATTTACGGACGACCGAAACGGCAAGCCCAACTCGCTTTATTCAAGCTTGCATTATAATAAAGACAGTTTGTGTGTGAAAGGACATCAGAAATGACCGTATTTATTTAAATGTTCTCTGAAAAAGTTAAAGGAGAATCTCAAGCACACGCAATTTCACACATTACATTTTAATTTTTCCAATTTGCCATTGAAGACCTTTCTGTTGATACGGTCCATTTCGCATGATCGATTTCACACAGCGAAACGAACGAGAACGATTCCGATTCTCATCTAAAGGAATTGCGTTCGTCCTGGCAAAACCAATTGACTCTCGAAATGGTTGACAGTTTAATCAAGTCCGACTCGTGGATCTCGTAGTGCTGCTCGAATCAGATGTACGGCAGTACGCGCACGACGACGACATTCTTAATTTATGTTACGTCTCGAAAGAAGACTAAAATTATTTTCCAAAAAATTTTAAATGGTGAGAAGAATAAAGCTAATTTTTATTCTTCTCAATTATTATAAATAATTTTTATTCAAGTCGATGTGCTTTCCAATGACTTTAACCAAGATTCTATCACTTGCCACTCATTTTCCGAAACGGTTTCGAACAAATTTATTCCGAATGGATTGCAGCTCAAGTCCAATGGTTTTTCTTCCGTGTAAGCTATCGGACTAAAATTTGTGACATGAGCCGGTAAAATGTTTTGCTGATCGTCGGTCATCCCAGTCAAAAGTTTCTCCAACGCGTACCATTTTGCCATGTCTTCAGGTTTTCGAAGACCGTAACTGAAAATTAGTTTCGGTTTAACGTCTAAATATTCAAAACTGAACAAGACTTGTGGCTCGACGATCGTTTCGTTTCTCGATTCTTCGAGTGGAACCGTTCGCTCGACAATCGTCTGATCACCGGAAAAGCTTTTTGAGTCTTCGATTTTAATTTCACTGTCGGACATCAATGGTTTCGAAGGTACCATTGGCTTAAGAAACGTTTCGTTCTCAGACGAGATTCTTATTTCTTCATTCGATAGGTGTTTCGACGACCTTTTCTCAGGCTTCAAATCCACATCGTCGCGTTTTCGCTTGGGTATCGCGAAATCCGAATCGTTCTTCTTATTTTCTAGTTCTGGAAATTCGTGACCAGTCAACGGCGTCGGTGGTGGCAACTTGTACGGATCGTTCACAAACGTTCTATGCTGGAACGGATCTTCTCCTTGATAAAATTTGTTTAGAACAACGTGAACAGAGAATAAAGTCTTTTGAACGGCCAACAGAACGTAGACCGTCTTTTCTGGAATCTTGTATACTGTTTCAGGCTGTAAAATGAATTTGTTATGAAAATACTCGTCGCATTTATTGAAATAGCCGGTCTGAATGACGGTCCGTTTCAAGCATTCTCTCAGCAAGACGTACAATAGCATCGGAACGTTCGTCGTTCGAATGATGTGTGCCGTATCGAACTTTACTCTTCGCTGTCCGAACGTGAATCTCGGCTTGACTAAGAAATGATGTCCATCGATCCTGTAGCACAAGCGAACGTCAGTGTTCTTTCGCTCAGGCCGGACTACGCTTCTGGACAAGCGTCTTTAGACAAGATCCCAATTCAATTTCGAATTGAACGGATTCATCATATTCGATTCGTGAGCCGTTGCGAAAAAGTTTTTAATCATGTTGTCGTTCCATTCGTCGTCCACGCGACAGGAGATCCGTTTTCCGACCAGGCATATAGTAAAGGGTACGACACGTTCGTGTTGGTCCAAGAGATGCTGACAAAATTCCTTGTCTCGACGAAGAATCGGATCTTCAAAGACTCGAACAATTTCTCTGGGGAAAAGATCGCGCATCATGTTGTAAGACATTTGCGAAGCTGAATGATTCGATCGTCGCGGAGAGCTTCCTTTTATAAGACCGTTCACCGGATGTTGCACAATATTTCTTTTGCGTTTCTTCGACCGTTGGAATTGGAAAAATAACTTTATATTTCATATTTTCTCTTGACAACATATAAAAGCTAGTGAGCCGTCTGTTCTGGAATCATTCGTTAGTTGAGACTCTTGATTTACGGACTGATTTTTGTTCTTCGCTCTGCACGATGGAAAACGTATTCGATATCCTCGGAGAAGCTTTTTCTCCTGTATCTCCATTGTTTGAACCATCAGAAGATGAATCGACCAAAGACAAGGAATCTGAGGTGCCACCGAAGGATCCGAGATTATCGAAACCGATTCGATCGAACGAACTGTTTGAGCCGATTCAACACGATGCACAGAAGCCATCGAACGAGTCGAGATCATCAAAGCCGATTCAATGCGATTCAGAGAAGCCAATTCAGCACGATCCAAAGAAACGATTGAACCAGTCATCGAATCCTGTTCGACATGAATTAGACAACGAGTCGAGAAAATCAAGGAGACATCAATCGAGACGCTTGGACTCATCATTAGCTCGGAAACCGTATCAAAGCCAGCGTTCGAGACAAACGAGACAAGTCACATATCATTCTGGATCCATGGCAGTGTTGGTCATCAGCACGAAATCTTATACTTTGACGAACGGAATATTTTCCTACAGCGAAGACTGGAACGATCATTGGGACAGTCAACTATTAACAGACATTGAAGAGATGAATGTTCGAAGACTGTATGTCGTAAACAACGAAACACAGTATAAATTCAAAAGAATTTGCAAGACCATCGAGCCTGTGTTGCTGACGAATCTGGGAAACATTGGAATTTGTACGCTCTGCCGGGACGATGAATGTCCCAGATGGAACGCAATCGTCGGCGGAATCCAAAAATTATTGAATACAGTTATCGAACCAATCAGACATTAGCTTTCTTATTCTCTCATTTGAAATCTTTTTGGTAAATAATTTTAGTCTTGGCTTCTTTCGAGACGTAACATAAATTAAGAATGTCGTCGTCGTGCGCGTACTGCCACATCCGATTCAAGCAGCACTACGAGATCCACGAGTCGATGCTCGTTCCGTTCCGACTGGATTGTTGCAACAGACTGGTTCACGCCACTTGTTTACTGTTTCACAAGAATCAACCGTGCCAGTTTTGTAAACGGCCGCACTCGGAAAGAGACTTGCTGTTGGCTTCGGAAAGACCGGTCACCAAGATGCCGGCAGAGTACTGGAACAAGGAACTGGACAAATATTGGCGTTTCAGAATGACTTGGGTCTTGTGAAAACTTTGTGTGTTTTGCGAAATGTCCGACAATTAGAAAAACAAGAAGAGCCTGTTGAACCGGGCTCTTCTTGTTTTTCTACGACGATTTATTTAACAAGATTGGGAAAAAAACCAAAAGTCTTGACGCTTTATTTGTCGTACAATGTTCATCCACGCGCGCGACCAAGTCATTTCAAAATGTGTGTGTCCGTGTCTTTTTAAAAACAAGAACCCAGTAATAAAGAAGCTTGTTGGACACGAACCAGCCATGTGAAACAAGAACTCATAAGAGAAGCTTGTTGGAAATGAACCAGCCCGTGTTGAACAAGAACCCAGTAATAAAGAAGCTTGTTGGACACGAACCAGCCGTGTGGAACAAGAACTCATAAGAGAAGCTTGTTGGACATGAACCAGACGTGAGGAACAAGAACCCAGTAATAAAGAAGCTTGTTGGACACGAACCAGCCGTATGGAAAAAAAATCTCATGTCATCAAGGGAAAAAGCTTGTTGGACGAATAGCTTCTCTCAATATTGGTTAACAAAGCGACGTAAAAAAATGGCCTCGAGCCGTGGCCGCAAAGCCAGACCCGAGGCCATTTTTCTACCCACTTTCATTTATTTTGTGAAAGTGGAAAGACAAAAAATTCAAAGATCTTCTAAGTCGTCGCTCCATGAATCCACGTCCATTTCATCGTCACTGGACCATGGACAATGGCAAATCTTTTTGGTCGGCTCTGTGTCTGGATAAATATCGAGAAACGTCAAGTCCATCGAAGTTATCGGCGTGTCACAGTGAGGGCACTGCCGATTTCCATCGTTCACCCATGACTTGATGCACATGTAATG
>JAPDSC010033754.1:0-39039 GCA_026290005.1 Latrodectus geometricus
ATTTAATCTTAATTCAAAAAATATATTTAAAAATTAAGGGATTAATTATTAAACATATCTTTTTGTAGTTTATATATAATTTCAAAATTCCGATGCAGAAAAAAGTCAGAAATATCAGTTAGTCTTGTTTTGTTTTTTATATTATTTTTTATGTATTTCTTGTAATTAAAAAAATAATCAGTAAAATCCATTAGCGTTAATAAGCTTTAACAGGAGGTTATTAGTTATAATTTCAATTATATCTTCATATGATAGAAGAGTACTGTAATTCAAGTGGGGGAGGCCTCGTTTTAACGAATGAAAGCTAATGAGTTCGATACCTGTGCAAATTAAAGAACATCATCTTTAAGGATTCTATACAAGTAAAATATTGATAGATTCTAATTTATAATTATGTGGGGCTTGGAAGAAAAATTCTTGCTATAATATATCGTATACAACAGCTACAAAATTTTTGAAGAATTAATTCTTTTTAAAAAAAACTACTGCGAAAAAATGTCAAACTCCACCCCTGAAGATAGGGAGTTTGATACCATACTATACAGATGACCACAATGCTGATAGGTCATATTCAAGTTAGAAACTCATAAAATAAATTATCCTTTAAATACTAGAATTAATTATCCCTAAAATACCAGCTTTTAATCTAAACTTTTAAGAAGTTGTATTTAAAAAATTTGGCAGAAAATTTATATTTTTAGAAGAATTAAAAGAAGTTTTAAATATAACCTCTTACAGATGCAAGTGGATTTAAATGCAGAATATGTAAATAATGATATCCAATTCTTTATTCAAAAGTAAACTTTAACCATTTAACTGGAGTGAAATTTATAATCAATTTAATATCGAAGTTTATACTTTGAAAATTTTCTCCGCGCTGGTATCGAGATTTACATGTTTAATACTCACTGACAAAGCATGGCACTTATAGCTGAAATCAGTTATAACCAACAAGATCTCCAACATATTGTTATACGTTAAGTTTATTTATAAATATTACGTCATGTTCACATGTTACGAAAAACTCCAAAAGCATCAATTTCAACAAACTTACAAGCAGAAAGACATTATTAATTTATTTCTGTTGGTAACAGTGGTAATTCAACAATAACTGGGATCGAACTCAAGACCTCTCATACTGAAGAACGCGACAACCTTGGCAAAGATTCACAATTTTTTTATATCAGTATAATTGTCTTATGTTTATTATTTGATGAAAACAAATTATTTGGATATTCTTATAATTTTGATATAGGAAATTTAAAATTCCATTAATTTTTATACATTTTAATTTATTATATTCTTATTACTAAGTCTTTTTTTAAGTTACGCAAATTATATTTCCTTCTTTTCTTTTCTTTTGTAGCGACTTTTTTTTTTTTTTACTAAATTTCTTTTTTCTTAAATATGATTTTGCATTTTTTTCCTTCTTTTTTTGACTAGTTTATTTGTATATACCCATTTCTTCTTAATATAAAACCAAATATTTGAACCAGATTTTCAGATATTATTTTTCTCGTTTCCTGATCCAATTTAATTTTCTGAATAATCACGTTTTTTATTTCTTTTGCGTTTTTTATTTCTTCTAACCATTCTTTAACTATTCTTTCTTAATCAGCTTCTTTTATCTTTTTCAATTACTTTCTCCCTTTGCTGTTTTTATTATTTTTTCTCGTCCTTCTACAATTTTTTCTATTTTCATTTCAAAATTTACTTTTCATTATTTGTTACTAGAGCTTTTTTATTTTTTATTTCCATTTTCATCTGGATAATTCGTTTTATGATTACATTTTCTGTATTTTTCCCATGAAAAGTTTCGCTAATATTTTCTGCATTCAATTTTAAGGTTTTAATAACTACTATGCTGTTATTAATATTATTTTATCTTGCCATTATAATGAGAGAGAGAATTAATAATATATTTGCAAAAAGTTTTACATTTTTCTTCCGTAACTTTTCTTATTTTTTGGAGTGATTTAAAATCTCGCAATTGTCGTATGATTACATGTGTAGGTTTATTACTTTATAGTGCAAATATGTTTTATGATACGTAACTTGTGTGGGCTTATTGAAATTGAGAGTGAGCTTAGATTCTTATGTTGTTATAGAATGGACTTAATGAGAAGTATAACAAGTTAATATATGCCAAGGATTCTCTCTATTGCTGTTTTTCCAGGTTTCTTCCTTTGAACATGTGAATTTAGTCGATTATTTATAAAAATATGCTTCTTCAAGATCGGACAGTTTGATAACTTATGGTCTCAATTCAGAAATGTGTAGGCATTTATAGTGATTTTGTGTCCATTTTAAACAAAAGATCTCCATCGAGTAATTACAAAACTTACTTAGAAATAAAAATAAATCAAACCTGATTATACACAGCATTCTGCAGCCCACCCTATCTTGTGGTTAGCATACCTTACTACGGATGGTGAGGACCTGGGTTCGAATCCCGGCTCGGGCATGTATGTACTTTCACTTTCTCTGTGTTTCTTGTCCTTTAATGAGATGATGGATAAATGTGGCCCTCCCTATAAGCGGATTTGTGGTGGGTAATGCTACTCGCCTCCGTGACTTTATTCACAGGTGCCGACTGGGCAACGATAAATGAGTAACAGTCTTGTAGTGGCGAAGGGTTTATACCCAAGTGCCCAATGTTAGAAAAAAAATACACAACATTCTTAAAAAAGAGATGCATGAACAGTTAGCTTAAAATTACTTGAAAATTTCACAATACGCACACACATCGATTTATTATATTATCCATGGGAAGCCGGGTTAAACTGGTTGGTTATGGCGTCCTTCTTCGTTATTCGAGTTTGAATCTCGGCTTAACCGAAGATCCTTCAAGTTCACTAAAGATAGCTGGCCATGTTAAATATGTCATGGTTGCAATATCCTCCAAGGGAAATGATATCTCTGGCAGGTCAAGTATTTGGAAATCTTCTGTTTTGTCCCTTCTTCTATCTCATTGACTGAGCCCATCGCAGGAGCAGGTAGAGGGAAGGTGTAACAAGGTATGAAGTAAATGGCAAAATTATTACATTTAACTAAGAAAAATATAATGAATTTTTAAAATTCCTTATTTTGAAGAACCTTTCATTAATGTTTTTTGTCAAAACAGTTGAATGGAAACACTAAATTATAAGAAACACAGTAATAATAACAAAGCCAGTTGAATTATTACATTTATTATTAAACTGAGTGATAATATCAGAATAGTTTATTTACGGGCTTAGTCGGGGCTTTTTGTGGCTGTATCACAATTTTTACTATGATTTCTGTAAATTGAATAGACGGTTAGACTATACTTTAGGGTGCCCCTTTGATTTTCGCCAAGTTGTGATCGCGATTGATCGCCAAGCTGGGCAAAACCGAATCGTGTTCTGATTGGTTTAGATCCAGTCGAGGCTCTGATTGGTTTATCGTTTTTAGAATTTTGAAAATCCAACGGACGTTGCGTTATTTTTTAATGTTCAACCATACTTGTTAGCACTGTAATCCAGGCAAACAGGAATGGCGCCGAAAAAAATCGCTAAGTTCGCCAAAGGGCACTCTAAAGTATAGTTTTACCGAATAGATGATTTAAAGACGCCACTATTTACATAAACTATTATTTATATTTCTCCTTCTTCTTGAGCTTGTCAGATATGGGGCACCTCTGAATTGTTGCATTTTGTACCATATTATTTATATTTACTAAACTAAACTCTGTGGAATGACAGACCATCGGCGGTCAAGGCCTACAGAACCTTGGGGTGCAAAGCTTATGTCCCGGATAGGTGGTCAGCCAAACTCGAAACTACCAATGTTTATTTCCCAAGCATGCTTGGTACTCAGTTTTATCGAGCCACTGAAGTGCATTTACTATAACTCACCATTTACATTTACTCACAAAATGAAAATCAAACCTACAAGTTTTTAATTTTAAAACCTGAACTCAAAGCTCTGTTTCCAACTTCGTAAATAAATAGAGTAGAGCAAAAAATAAATGAATCATGCAAATATTTTTCTTTTATTTTATCAACTCATAAGCGTAGCCAGCATAATAATTGTAAAAGAAATATCCGGTGCCTACGCATGTAGAAAAAGTAAACAAAAAAGATAAACAATTCGAGGGTTTTAGATATTTTGTAATCTAACTGGTATCAGTTGGGCTTAAACATGTCCCAATGTGACACATTTTAATAACTGAAAGCCTCTATATTCGTCTTTATTACTACGCAAGGAGTTTTGAAAATAGTTCTTCTGTTTACATCCATATCTGTTTTGGTTAGTGCTCGAAAGTTTTCTATGTTGGGTGTTCTTTTTTTTTTTTTTTTTTTTTTTTTTGCAACAAATGATTGTTATTTATCAATAGAAACTCTTTCAAGATAAAATAAAAACTACAAATATTAAAAAAATTAATCATTTTTTCCTTTATTTTATCCTTTTAATTTGTGGAAAGGAATGTTTAAAAATGTATTAAAATAAACAGAAAACAAAAAAAACATATTTATCTGAAAAATGAAACAATATATTAAATTGCAAAATGGATTTATATTTAATATGGTATATCATTTAGATACTTCTTATAACATATGCGTACTAGAAAAATTTTAATTTAATAAAATTCAACTACTGTGCAAGGTAATTAATATAGAGAATTATTATTAAAATGTTGAATATGTTTGTTTGTAAGAGAATTAACATGTTCAAGAACTAGAGTTGACTCACAACTTTGCTAAATATATGTTACCATATTTTCTTAAAATTATGTTTTTATTATTTTATCTTTCCAGCTTTTGTCTTGTTTCATAAATGAATAAAAATATGGGTAATTTCATGTTTTTTTATAAAGTACGTTTCAAAATCATTTTCATTCATTTTTAGCAGTAGAAATGTATTTTTGAAAAATTGAGTCAACACCCTAACGTTTGTTTCAATCAAAGATTAGTTTTTTCGTAGAGAGATAGAGAGAGAGAGAATTACTTTTTTGCACATTAAAATGAATTAAATCTGGGATTTTTGCTTAGCATGATTTTGGAACTTCAAGAACTATTCACTCCCAAAATGGGATTTGAGCCTATGACTGTTGAATGGAAAATCAGAAAGCAAATGATTCGGTTCCCGATTTGACTTTTGATTTCGATATTGGGATTAAAAAAGTATAAAAAAAGTCTGAGGAAATTTCACCTTTTTATGTTTCTGAATAAAATAATGATGAAAATAACAGCGATAAATCTTTTACACAAAGTATTTAAAAAATTTAAAAAAATAAATAAATAAATAAAAAATATAAAAAAAAACCCTTTTAATTTTACATTTTTTACGAGATCTTAGACAGACGACGAGAATTTTTTACGAGAGTAACAGACGACCCCCTATTTACATGCATTACTTATCGATTAATTTTAGTTGCAATAATGTGAATCGATTCTATAAAAAAAATATTTATCGAAAAATCCACCAAATTAATGATTATATCAATTTTGAAATTTCAGAATTTCTTTAATTTTTAAGATATACGCTTTAGTCAAGAGTGATTAAGCAAATTGTACTGATAAATTTTGGAAATGACTGAGATATATAGGGATAATAACTAACAACAGAATATATAAACTCGAAATAATTCGGAATTATTAGGAACGACATGGTTAATCCAGTAGTTACGAGAGCTCTTCTTTTTTTCACTGTATTTTGTTTTGAGGCTTTAAAAATACGATAATGTTTGCCTCTTTTATGTAAAGTAAAATCTAGATATATTTTAACTCTTTTTTAATTTTTTAGTTTGATAAAGTTTGGTGATTTCAAAAAAGGTGTTCGTTATCTAACAGTTTTTTTGTATAAGAATACATCAATTTGTTACATTATTATAAATAACTGCTCGATAAAGCTTTGATTTTCAGATTATTATTCTCTTAGAATCATTGAAAAACTCATGAATCATTGAAATTTTCAATGATTATAAGAGAATCATTAAAAAACTAAATTCTTAAAGTATTTGCTAACGTTATTTGCAGAACACATAGGATATGAATTATAGAGAATTATTATTATTTTATCTTTTTTGTATTGCTTATATTAATCTTATATTTCAGTAATTTTTATATTCTCTTATTCATTGAATATTCTCTTTTTCATTAAAAAACTTAAAATATTCATGTGAGCTAGGATTTTCCTCTGAAATTATTATTATTATTTTTTTTTAAATAATTTCCATAGAAAGACAGAGGGAAGAAAGAGTAATATGTTAATATAAGTCAAGACTTATAAACTTATACCAAACCTTAAATTTTATTCAATTTTGGTTAACACTTGTTGCCAGTTAAACATACTTAAAGAACTTGCACTTCTAACAGAAATTTAGTTTGTAAATGTGAAATCCTAATCATAAATTTTAAAGGTATTTATCGTAAATAAAAAAGGATAATGATATAACTATTACTATCCTTTATGTTAATATTGGAACTTATTTTATACAACACACATTTTTATCGACGAGGATTTCAAATAAATGTTTAACGGTTATTATAAATGTATAAAGTATAATAATAGCTGTTTACGTGACTGGAAAATATTTTTTGAAGAAGAAAATACTTGTTACTTAATTATATCTTGTTACTAGATATTAGTTACTAGATAGAGTACGTATTCTTTCCAATGCTGGAATAACTTAAACTTGAAGATTCAGAGATGCTGAACTGCAAAGATAATTGAGATTTTTTTATAATTTTATCTTCATGGATTATTTGCCTTCATAAGTTTTGTTGTATTGCTTCCGAAGTACTTATGATCTTGGATGCAATGATATCAATAGAAAAGTTAGTTTTGGTGTACAAGCATAAACGTGCATTAACGTCTATTGGATGAAAATAAAGGACGAAAGAAAAGAAAGAAAGAAAGTAGTAAAAAAAATAAAGTAAGTGTTTCAGTATTCATTAGAGGCATAACTCTTGAGCTATAATAATGATAAGTAGCGTAAAATCCACGGATTAAATATTGTTGACATTAAAAGAAGAAGCATATGTCACACGATTGGAAGCTTATCATTGATAGATCGACTTCAATACATTCTCTTTAATATTGACTACTAGAAAACCGCAAATCCGTGGAACAATTGCTAATATCTGACAAAACAAGTGTGTTTCGTTCTGTCAGACATTAGCATTTGTTTAATGGCGTAGGAGACGATACTATGACTATAAACTGGAACACAATGCCTGTAATTTTTTGTATAGTACCACTTCTGCAACTTTCTAGGATATTGGTAATCATTATGCATAAAGTCCATGAAGCAACGGCTATTGATAAAAGGCGGAACATCAATGGTTATATGTCAGAAGGTACAAAATGGTTTTAATTGTTGAATCCTCATCGATTGTATAATTGTTTTTATATTAGGTTGAGGAAAAAGTTATCCATTATTTTTTCGGTAGACGTCTGTAGTGATCGCTATCTCCTGAGGTATCGATCAAACAATTTCAAAATTATGCTCGTTGGAAAGATGACATTTGACACTAAAATATCCTCTTGCGGTTTTTTGTTTGATTAATTCAGTTACGAGTACAAGGTTTTAAAAATGGAAGACAAAAAACATAAAATTCGATACATTTTCGTTTTTCTCTTGTAACGGCGAAAAAGATAGCCAGGTGGCTAAAATTGTGAAAAGTGTTTATCGTCCTGTATAAGACTGTAACAACCAGTTACGCACAATTTTGGCTTCGTCGATTCCGTTTGGGTATTTGTATGCTAAAGATGCACCTCGCATGGATACAACATCGTCGAGAATGTCTATAAAATATCAAAAATTATCAAACTTGACAGCATGTCAGCAGTCGTAACCTAAAAATCTACATGAAAACTGTTTTAAACCTTTTTACAAAGCGAATCTGAAAGAAGTTACAAAAAGTTTACGTAAAAATAATGGATTTCTTTTTCCCCAACCTAATATATAGTTACTGAGATATTGATGACTGGTTTTATGAAGTCTACAAAACAAATATATCGAACATGAAATATGTTATTTTTACAAAAAGAAATCATTAGATTTTTAACAATTCATCCAAATTTAACAAAACTTAGTACATATTAATAATAAATTCAAGGAAAAATATTAAATTTCTTTTGTTAAATATCATAACAAATTAAAATATCTATATCCACAAACTACAAATCCACATCTTAGTTCAAAAATAACAATTTCATCAGGGATGAATCTGTAAATAATTTTACTTGTAAGTTTATTTCTTTTCGGATAATAATGATCCTAATTGTAAGCATCTTCTTTTCTACCAACATCACATCCTACGAAGGCAGTAATCCTTTTGCAAAGAAAACATTTCCCGCAGATAACATGTTTCCACCGCAAGAAAGCGTCTTGCTCTGAGAGATTTATCTTGGGCATTACTTAGTTGTTATCTTCCTGTTCCTTACCAGCTTGTTTCTTCTGTCTTTCCCTGTCTAATAAATGGCACTTTTACACTTTCTCTCGCTCTTTCATCTCGCCTCTCTCTTTGATGGAATTTTAATTGTGAGAAGAAGAATTTCCTTCCTAATTAGTTAATTATAACTTTGAAAAGGTGATGTCGTAAAAATGTTACCTGTAACCGTCATCCCTCTTCATTATTTAGTGACCTTCACAAATATTAATTGGAAGGAACCGTTCGGAAATATTTTAAAGCGCGTCGTAAAAGCTGATTTCATGATAAATAAAAAAAAAGTAAAACGTAATTAAAAGGTGGGACACATCTCTTATAAAAAGTTTTTTGATTTGTTTTACTTTTTGTACTTGAAAATGTAATAGTTTTACGCTAACTATTTAATTGGTTATCTAACTTTCTCGTGTGAATTATTTTATTCAACTTTAATTTGAAATAATTAAAATGAAAAAGTAATTAAATGAGATTTTTGTGAGTATCAAAAAGTGTAAATAAGTATATTTTATAAAGTTTGTTAATATTTGCGACAGTGCTTATAGAAACCTTAAAGTATTTTGCTTATTCAGTAAAAATAATGTAATTCCTTCAACAAAAATTAGTGTCAGATATAAAAGGAAATTTATATTATTTTATATAAAATAATATTAATAGTGTTTATATATATAATTAAATTTTTTATTCTAAAAGTTTATACGAATATTATAAAGTATATACAGAGAAATTAATGTATAATAATTGTGCTTTGCTTTTATTTTTTTAATCAGTGTTAATATTAGTTAGTTAATGAAATTTTATTTTTAGCGATTATTAAATTAAAATAGTGGTGCTGTTGTGCATTTATTTAAATGTTACAATATGACTTGCTATTGTTAATTCTCTCTTTCACTTAATTTTTCTCGTTTACTGATTTCGATGTTATTTTTTATTAGATAAATTAATTATGATTCCTGCCATCTATTTTTAATTAGATCATATTCAAGAAACAGAAAAGTATTTCGAATGAAATCAAATATTTAATTTTAATTAGTTCTAGTTATAAACTGGTTTCCAAAATAATGAAAACACTTTACATTTATAAAAAAAATTCTTTATTAGTATGGTGTAGGGCAATCTTTGGCTTTAAACATTGTTCAGCACTTGAATAATTCGATTCATGTAAAATTGAATGAATAATAAAAAATATAAATATATAAATAATAAATGATTTATTTTATGGTTGAGAGAAAAAAATAATTATTTGACAATACTACTTTTTCAGTACGATTTGGAATAAACTACGAAAAAACAATTTAAACACTTTTCACAAATTTGTTGCTATAAGTTTTAAAATTTTATGATGATTAAATACTAACAAAGTTAATTTAAATAATTTCTTTTTCTCTGTATGTGCTATTTATATATCTTTTATATTTAAGGTCGCAATGTCCTCCATGTTCCCATTACAAATTAATACCACTGGGGGTGGTTGGAGCCAGCCTATGTGTCTTCACAGGTTTCAATCTCTAAATTGGAAGATTCAGATGGTGCTGCCATCTATGAGCCAAAAGTCAAACTTCCACCTTCGTATGAGGGTGCTCTATTCAAAAATGGAAGACGCTCTTTCTCTCTCTCTCTCTCTCTCTCTCTCTCTCTCTCTCTCTCTGACTTCATTCGCCTAGTCTCTTGACAGGCGGGCTAGGCGTTGCCAAGTGTCATCAGTAACAACATATAATCTTTTTATGTATACGGCTCAACTTCAATGCAACGTTAATTACAGGACTTAAATGATTGGTGAAAACCATTTGCGGTTATAAATTTTGTCTCCTCCATGTGAAACAAAAAAAAGGAAATTAAATAGTTTTATTAGGGAATGACTCGTCTTCATCAACATCTAAAATTTTGTTTCTGTTATCGATAACTATCAATAACTAACAGAAGCAAAATTTTCGAATTAAGGGACATTGGTTAAACACAAAAGCAAATATAGATGCAACAGGATCATGATGTCAGCATTAATCAACATTGCTTATCCATGTAATTATCAGAAAAACAACGAATTCAGATATCGATAAGAAGTGGCTAAAAACAGTGTTATATATATAGTTCTGCAAGCAGTCACTGAATTCATCAGAAATCAATACTACCATATTAATTGACGAATGAGATTTTCAATTTAAGTAACTTCATATCTTCATTCTGCTTTACAGCATTATGTATAATTATTTGAGAAAGCAAATTACTATTAATAACTTATGTTTAATGATATTCTGATTGTGGTTTGCAATCCTCATCGTCAACGTTATAAACAAGGCTTCACGAGGGAACAACATATCGGCTTATACTTTTGAAGTAATGATGATATAACATATAAGAGAATCCTTTTGAGTATGGTTTTCATTTCAAATACGTTGCACATTCACTATAATCCTAATATTATCTTAAATCTGTCGTAAAACTATTTTTCCAAGGTGTTCCGCTCTGCCACAGTTTGCCACTCATACTGTGAACTTCTTGGGTAAAATTGAAAGTATATGATGTTCCACAACATCTTTTTACTCGTTTCCCATGGAAACCAATTTCAGATATTATTTGATGATGATTGCAAGACAATGAAGACAGTTCTAATCTCGATTGGAAATATCTGGATAGACTAGCAAGGGGCCACCCTAAGTGCCTATCTTTTGGTTGAGGTAGAAAAATCTACGTCATTTGTAAATAATGCTACGACCATCCGGTTTCGCCGTATCCCTTTCTAGGTTGCATCGAACTTCAGTGGGACTTAATATCCAATATCTTATAGATTTTTTCATGGTCAAGAACCTTCATGGGCTGATATGACATTTGATATTGTTGTACCAGTATATATATCCCTGTAACTAGTCCAGATTTTGGCTCTACCAGCTAGATGGAAGCAACGGCGTCATATGTTTGTAATTATAAATATGTTTGTAATTTAGAAGCAAGGACCAATCAGAAAATTCCCCAAAAATTGACCTACAACATCCAGAGCAATCATTTCACTTGCAACACATAGCAAGTACAACATATTTAACGTGCTCAAGCAGTCTCTTACGAACACTGAGGATCTTCAATTAAGTCGGGATTCAAATTCACTGCCTTCAGATTGGAAGAATGACGCCTTAAGCAAATGGACCACCATGGCCGTTTGGCAGACAAATGTTTCCAGGAAAAGCCACAACAACAATTATGTCATCATGGATTTGTTATTTGAAAAAAACATTTTTTGAATACATGCATACTGACTATAAACGATGCTGGATAAATTTGTTATTTATTTCAATATTTTTGCTTCCTATTTTTTAGAATTTGCATAAATATATATGCACCTAAAAAATGCCGAAAATTCACATTCATGCAGAGTTTTTGTTACTATTTATTATCGATCATTGCATTTATATATGAAAAGTATAAAAAAGTTTCAGTAAAATATTTCCAATTTACATTTTATCTTTAATTATGTTATATCTCTATTTTTATTAATATTAATATTTGTGAAATAATGTATTGGCTTATGAGAGAGAGAAAGAGAAAATGATACAGGTTTGTTAGTGTTTGTCACTCTAAAAATTATAAGATTATTTATGTAAATAGTTATGCATATTTTTAATGATAAAGAGGCGTGTTTTTTATGTCTTCACGGTACCAGTTTAAGAGCTGTAACATAGGGCCGCGGTACTGGTACTATGTACCGTGTAACATCGTACCAGTTTAAGAGCTGTAACATGGTTGGATAGGTTATCGTCCTCATTACCGGAAGGTGATGAGTTCAAATCCCGGCTTATCCGAAGATACATCGTGTTCACTTAGGGTGATTGAGACACGTAAAATATGACGTGGTTGCAATGTCCTCTATGGTCCCATTCCAAATTAATACCTCAAAGGGTGTTAAGAGCCGTGTCTTGGGTCTTCTTTGGCTTCCTATCTCTAAATTGGAAGACCCAGATTGTGCTGTTGATCTATGAGCCAAAAGTTAGAAACAGAAGAAGCTCTTTCTGACTTCATTCGCCCAGTCCCTGACGGCCGGGCTTGGCTTCGTCAAGTGTCATACTTACATTTGAGCTGTAACATCCTGCAACAATACAGATAATTATTTTAAAATTAATGAGATTAGGTGTTTCTGTGTAGAAATAAAACATAAATATTAATCCCGGATCGATGATAAGTTTTAAATGATATTACTTTTTTCAATCCTTACAGAATTTTTTCCCCGAGTATTACTTAACAGAAAATATTTAAAACAGTTTCGTACCTATAAAAGATAAATATAAATGTTTACCAAAAACATTAGTGTATTTATGAAAAAATTATTTATTCAGCAATATAATGACTTTAATATATTAATGAAAATAAGCTTTAAAAAAATGTGAACATTATTGTTTACAATAACAATTTAAATTAAATTTTAGACAAGGCTCAAATTTATCTGAGGTATTTTTCTATACTTTAAGACAAATCGAAAGAATAATAATTATTCTGAACATATTGCATCGATATATTTTTTATGCTTAAATGACTTATTTATACTTTTAAATATTTTCTTTTTCAATACGATAAAAATATCACGTAATATAGATAAACATAATTTAATACAAAATAGTAAAAAGCAATCCAAATTTAATATAAAAGTTGATGTTTAAATTTTGAATAAACATTGCCAAAGATTTCGCAAAAATTCTTCATTAATCATATTGAATTAAAATGAAAATATTCAAATGCAAAATGAAAATGTATAGTCTTCTAACTCTATGAAAAATGAAATAACAAAAGATAAAAAAATAAAAATTTTCTTATGTAATTGTGTCAATAGAGAGTATATTTAAAATATATTCAATGAATTAAAAAACTGCACGTGGTTTAATACTGTAAAATATCATTTGAGTGTCTATGTAAATTTAAAAACACACTCGTACATGTAAGCAATTATACAAGTTGCTTAAAGCATCCAATATGTGTTTGATTTCTCAAAAGAATTTTTTTTTATAGCGAGTCGTGCTCTCAACTTTCAAGAGAGGAAACCAATCCATTTTAATGAAAATACGTACAAAAAAATATATATAGTATTTATCTCATTGATTTAGTGTGCAGAATTGCACTTTTTGAATCTACATTCACTCCAAGCCGACATGGAACAAGAGGTCACGAGTTTCGAATTTCATTTTTTCCATGTATACTTGTGAAGGTCAGTGCTTGGAAGTCTTCCTCAAACATATAAGAAATTCATCTGAAATACAATGCAGCTGACTATGGTTTCTTTTATATATTATCTTTCTTTTTATATTATATCTTTTTACCATTCGATAAGATAGAAAGGTTGACCTTCTACTTCGAAAAACGTATTTCTTACGTAAAACTATAAGCTTCAATAGCAAACATTTAAAAGATTTTTTAAGACCTCTCAACAAATAATATTTAATAATACACTACTGGCCATTAAAATTGCTACACCAGGAAGAAATGCAGATAACAAGATGATATTTATTGGACAAATATATTATACTAGAAATAACAAGTGATTAAATTTTCAAAATATTTGGCTGGATAGATCCTGAAAAATCAGTACCCAGAACAACCGCCTCTGGCAGTAATAACAGCAGTTATATGCCTGGGCATTGAGTCAAACAGATATTGGATTGCATGTACAGGTACAGATGCCCATGCAGCTTCAACACGATGCCACAGTTCACCAACCGTAGTGACTGGCGTTGGGTGACGAGCCAGTCGCTCGGCAACCCTTGACCAGACGTTTTCTATTGGTGAAATATCTCGAGAAAGTGCTGACCAGGACAACAGCCGAACATGTTCCGTATCAAGGAAGGTCCGTACAATACCGGCAACATGCGGTCGGGCATTATCCTGCTGAAACGTAGGGTTTCGCAGGGCTCGAATAAAGAGTAGAGCCATGGGTCGTAACACACTAGAAATGTAACGTGCACTGTTCAAAGCACCGTCAATGCGAACAAGAGGTGACCGAGACGTGTATCCAATGGCACCCCATACCATCACGCCAGGTGATAGGCCAGTATGACGATAACGAATGCACGCTGCCAGTGTGCGCCCACCACGATGCCGCCAAACACGGATGCGACCATCATGATGCTGTACACAGAACCTGGATTCATCCGAAAAGATGACGTCTCGCCATTCGTGCGCCCATTTCGTCGTTGATCACACCATTGAAGGTGCTCTTGTCTATGAATTAGCGTCAAGGTAAGTCGCTGCCATGGTCTCCGAGTTGAGAGTCCATGCTGCTGCAAACGTCGTCGAACTGTTCGTGCAGACACTTGTTGTCTTCCAAACAACCCCGTTTCTTGACTCACGGCTCGTGACTTGGTTGCATGATCCATTACGGCCATGTGGATAATATGCCTGTCTTCTCGGCTGCTAGTGATAGGTGGCCGTTGAGATCCCGCATGGCGTTCCGTATTACCGTCCTGAACCCATCGATTCCATATTCTGCTAACAGTCATTGGATCTCGACCGACGCGAGCAGCAATACTGCGATAAGATAAACCGCAATCCCGGTACGCTACAGTTCGACCTTTATCAAAGTCAGAAACGTGCTGGTACACATTTCTCCTTCTTACACGAGGCACCACAACAACTTTTCACCAGGCAACAACGTTCAAATGCAATTTGTGTATGAGGAACCGGCTGAACAATTTCCTTATTTAAACACAATGTAGGTGTCGCTACTGGCGCCTGCTTTGTCTGAATGCGCTGAAAAGCTAATCATTTGCATATCACAGCACCTTCTTCCTTTCGCATAAGTTTCACGTCTGTAGCATGTCGCCTTCTTTGTGTAGCAATTTTAATGGCCAGTGGTGTACATTTAATAACCAACAATTAATCTCACTCAGAGAGTATTCTGCCAAAATATATCTATTTCTTAGGAGCAATGTAAAATCAGCACAATAAAATTTCTCTTGATTGATTTCCTCGTAAAAACAATTTAAGTCTAGTTTAAAATAAATTGTAAATATTTTTTCAAAGGAAACGAGAACAATTTGTTGCTATCAAAAATAATAAATATTTTTTAAATTAAATAGTAAATTCTTTTGATCTTTGGATCATAACTAAAAAAAAGGGGGGAAATCTTTTAGAAATATGCTCCTATACAGGCCAAAAAGAATATGTTACTCTAAACAAATATGCCTGTAAAAATACAATAGTTTAAAAAATTTCAAACTCTATATTATATATATACAGTATGTCAACTAAAGTCTAATGCCACTTCTTAACTTTGGATTGGCTACTGATTTATTCGTTTAAAGCCGTATATAAAGAATGTGCGCTTATTGAATGAAATCACCTAGAGCGTCATCTGGTGGAAAACTGCGGACTTAGCATTCCTGTCAGAAAAATGGGATGAAAATGTGATTAATAATAGTATGGAGCATCATCAATTTAGTAAAGAAAATCAGTTTGCATAGAATAGAATGGTTAAAAGCTGCATCTCTCTCGGTTTTTCCGCGATTTCCTGCGTTGTGACGTAATGAAATTTGAACGGAAGTGGAAATGTTTAATATTTTTTGTGCATCAAAGAACTTTAAGATTACTCTCTTTTATCAGAATTCAGCTCTACAATATTTTTAGAGTTAATTTATCGCGTATTCAAAATTTAGTGAGTTCAGTTTTTCATTCAGTTTCGAACAGTAAAAGTCTTTTACAAGATATTTTAACATTCAATGTTAAATAATATATTTTACCAGGATTTTTCATAAATGATGGAGCATATTTACATGTCAAAAGAAAATTCCCAAGCATCCACCCCGAAAGAAATGTATATAAAAAACAAAAACTGTAAATTTAATTTATCATTTCTCAAACAACGACTGGATTTAAACGCAAAATCTTCTACTCCAAATCTATTGCTAGTCTGATAATAAGGTCATTGTATATTTTTATACAACATCTCAGAAAAGAATTAGCAACTAGTGAGAACCCTGCTTAAATATTGTTGGGTTCATATTTTATATTTTAATATAAATCCTTCAAGTTACCTACACTTTTCAAATCTATAATGATTGAAACACAATTCTTTCTACTGTCTTTGATTTTAATATATTATGAGTTATATTCGATTATACTTTGTTATATTTAAATCCAATAATAGAAATAAAATTTTAAATTTTCTATGTGGTTAAGGGAAGAAAGTATAATTCACATTTTAAAAGGAATGTTCATTTTATGTTTTTTTATTCACATGGCTTTCAAAATTTCAAAGGCTTTTGGATGAGGAACACATTGGATTGTGTCATCAGTAATCACAGATAATGTCAACCATAAGAAAAATATTTATCTTCGTACGCGCACACATACATATATATATATATACCAAAAAAATTATATAGCATTTCCGTAAGTTCTCTTGCTAGGAGAGAAGGAAATAAAAACAGTCAAATCTCTCATCTATGCATGCCTACGTATACTTTTTTTTCTACGTTCCGAGATAAAATTCTTATCTGATGGTGGCGTCCTCTGTTGTTCACTGCTTATAATAAAAATACACAAGCTAACATTTTTGATTTTGCAATTTATTTATAATATATTCCATTTATTTTTTAATTGTTTCAAGTTTTGCATGCTAAAATTGAAAAAAAAATTTTCTGGAAGTAATAAAATGCAGAAAAATTCTATTATACAATTATTTTTTTATTTTCCTGAGACTGAGAATATATAATAATAATAGATAACAGGGAACAGATAAAAACATTTAAACGAAACTAATTTCTTGGATTATGCTATACATTACTACTTCAAATAAACATGTTTTTAATGAACTAAAAATTTTCTAAGGAAAATTTATTACATAGAATTGATATAGATTAGTAATAAAAATAAGTGGATTTTGGATGCTTTTATCCATTTAGGGGGATTTAATAATTGAACAAATAATGTATTTGAATTTGTATTTTTTCTAAATATATTGCCTTTATTTCTTTCACTTGCTGTAATTTTTAGAATGCAAAATAACCGTTATATATTTTGCACATTTTTACCGTTTATACAATATACACTTTTTTAAACTTGTATTGGATAACATTTGATATATGTTAATACATTTTTTTCAAATATTATAACTCATTAATTAAATTTAATTACTTAACTTTAGTTTTACATGGGACAAAATATATATTAGTTTAATGTTGTCATCTGTTAGCATTAACAGTTACTATCTTTATCTTTAGATTTTTTACATTCTTAAATTTATTTATTTTATACTTTCTTGTAAATAAATTCATTACTTCCTTTGAAACTTCAACTTTGTTGTTTAGAAATAAATTTGAGAGAGATAAAGAAAGTGTGTGTAAGTGTGGGAGAGAGGAAAATTTTTTCTATGTCAAACAAATGAATTAAAATTATTTATAGATGGTTTTTTGCAACATAATGAAATGAAAAATTTGACTTGAAATGGCAAAGTTGGTAAAGGGTTAGTGTAGAATCTTCATGTTTTCGAATTAAATCCCATCGAAGCGTTAAATTAATAGAAGCAATTAGTAAACAAACTGGATTAATGGTATCAACCCTTGTTTATCAAACAATCGACACGAAATTTAACGAAAATAACTAAAATAAAAATTTTCTTGGTTGACCAAAGTAGGAGTTGACTATTAAAAAGAAAAAAAATTTTTATGTACTACATAAGCATTTTTTTTTATTTGTGACATAAATAAAAACAAATAATATTGTTTGATGCGAGCTTAGTTTCACTAATGATACTCAAAAAAGAATCAAAAAAAAAATTAAGATTTCGTTTTATTATATATTGCATCAATAGGCTCTTTCTGTAGTACAATTTAATGAAATGATAATACATTCAAGAATACAACGAACGCTGTTTTTTAAAACAGCTCAAGTTTCTTGGATATTTTTAGGTAAAACTATACTTTAGGGTGCCCTTTGACGAACTTGCAATTTTTTTGGCGCCATTCCTATTCGCGCTGATTACAGTGCTAATAGGTATGGTTGAACATTCAAAAATAACCCAACGTCCGTTGGATTTTCAAAATTCTAAAAATGATAAACTAATCAGGCCCTTGACTGGATCTAAACCAATCAGAACACGATTCGGTTTTGCCCAGCTTGGCAATCAATCGCGATAACAACTTGGCGAGAATCAAAGGGGCACCCTAAAGTACAGTCTTACCAACTTTTACAACAAAAGTCGGAATTTTGTGCCTCAAAGTTTCGAGAAAAACCTTGAAATGTGAATTCTTGCACTGATCTTGCTGAACGATATCAAATCAGGATGTAATAAAATTTAATTAAACTCAAAAAAGTTCAGAAATTCACTGACAACAGAAAATGCAGTACTTTAACGAAACATTACTTACAGACATAAATTTAATATACAGATAAGTTTAAAAACGTAAAATAAAATACAGATAAATTTTACGTTTTATGATTTTGAATGATGACTTGATAACTCGGAGAAAATGCAAACGTCATGCTATTGGTATATATGAAGTATTCCTCTTCGTTGTTGTTGTTGAAAATGCGCTGACGCCACTTGCATAAGGCGAAACTTTTCATCTAATCTTTAAGAAACGATTAACATATTTTAATGTCTTGTTTCATTTAATAGCATTACACAAACAACGCCATTCTTCGCTGAAAATGACTTTAAAAACAATTTTTTATAATTTTGAGATTATTTAATATGCTTACCAAAATACGTTAATGTATATTAATCATATCAAGCGGTATTATTAATAACGACTAATGAAGTTCTCTGTGTATCGTTGTGACTAATTTAATATAAATATCGAAATTCCAAATTAAAATTAATGCTATGTGATAATGTAGCCCTACAATAATTTTTGTTATTTAAAAATTAAGGTAAAAAGTATTGGATGAATTTTATTATTTTTTTTTTTTAACTATTTTTCGCCTAGGATGATCACAATTATTTTTATATCTTCATGAAGAAAATATTTAAATGTAAAATTTAAATTAACAACTGCTTCCTCTTTATTTTATTTCCTTAAAAAAGCCATTTTGCTCAATATAATTACACTGAAAAAATTAATTGCTAATTTTTTATTATTAATAATCTTAATTAAAACTATTTATTTTAAATCATGTTAAGTTTTTAGAACGAGTTCTTCATAAGTTTCTACTTTTTCTATTGCATAAAATAATCGATTGATAAAAAATCGATAATATAATCGATAATTGCTGCCCTGAAATTTTTTATCAATCATTCATAAGAGACTCATAGGCATGAACTTACACTCTAAGTCTACAAAACCTAGGCCTATGGCCCGAAGAGGCCCCAGTTCAATAAGGAAAAGGAAAACTGAAAATCCCTTTCTTGGAATAATTTATTCTTTTTGTTTTAGAAAAGAAAATTTATTACTATAAATTTGTATGTAATGCATAAGCAATCACTCATTCTATGTATCATTGATCTAAAATAAAACAAACTTATAATTTTTATTTAAGAGAGAGAATTAAGTTTTCATAATTTATATAAATCTTAAGTAAGAATATTATATTACTTATTTTCCAAACAGCACAAATTTTAGAAATAAATCAATATATACATATCCTTTTCTAAAAAAAAAAAAGAGTTACTTTGTTCATAATGTAAATATATAAATCTGACATTAAAAGATCACTTTCTTTGTTGGAAATTCTCAAGAGGAAATAATATATTGTATATGGCAGATTTCCAAAAGTTATACATTGGTGAGGGAAATGTGAGAAAAATTTATAACAGAACGATTGAAAAAATTAATTTGTTATTTGATCAGGGATATTATTATTGTGGCACAAAAGTAGATTTAGAAAAAAAATAATACCAATGGAAATGTGTACACTGAAAAATAATTTAACATGTTTTTAATTAAATTCAAGACGTTCGGAAGAAATTTTAGTCATAAAAAAGGCTAATTATTTTTCATCTACAATACAGAAAAAATAATTAATTTTCATTCTTTGCTGTACATATAATTAAAAATCATACTAATTCTAGATTTCTATTAAACTTATCGGCTTCTTTATAAAGAAAAGGTACTCAACTTAGAACTATAATTTTATTTAATGAATGAAAAATTGCTATTAATGAATAAATCTTAGTACACTAGCCTCTAAAAGTTAAGGAACGCGTTATTCCTTAATTTTTAGAAGCTCATCATAAAAAAAATTATACTAAATGTAAAATTTATATTTATTCAATTGATAAAAACGAATTTATGTAAATATATGCAAAAAACCTGAATACCACTTTTTTACAAAAAAGAACAGGTATATATGAGTGAGATAAAAATATGCAAACAGGCTATCGTGTATTGTTGCTTTTTTTTTTTTTTTTTTTAAACTTTTGTAAGCAAATTCGTTGACAATAGTCAGTGGAGTCTGAGAGAAATAGTTTGGCAGATTTGTTAAGATGAATGAATGGAAATATGGATGTCACAGATTGATGCCGCCGCTAGGTACCTTAAATTAAAAAAATTTTAAGAGGACCTAAATAAGCTTTATGAAATATATAATTTAGGAATAAAAATAATTCATAAATTTAAAAATTACTATTTTTAATTGTCTTTTGTGAAAATGATTTGTAATACTTCTGCTACCAATCTTTAAAAAAATGGATACAAATCAATTAATTTTTAGCATTAAAATAAGATTTCATATTAGAGAAATGAGAAATTAAAATATTGAATTTATATATTATAGCATTTGTACAGATTTCAATAGTATTTATAATTTAAGGAAAAAAGAAACAAGAGACTACACAAAAACTTTATATTTTATTAGACAGTCAACATACAACAAGGCCTGTCTCTTCGCACAACATACATTATTTATCATAGAAGGTCGTGAACATTTCTTTAATCAATTCTTATTCAGTCTAACCATAACTAAAAAGATGGATGCTTTAAGAACAAAAGTGATGTTACTCATTAATGAAAATATAAACGTCTATAATATGTAAATCTACAAACTTGCTTCACTAATTCGACTCTTATTGAGATATAATTATAACAATTACACATGCTGGATTAACCATCTTACTTCTACTAATGAAAGAGCTCAATATTCTAGATTTAAATAGTGGTAGAAACAATAAAACAAATGCAATTATAACAAGAATGCAAAATTCCCACAGAAATGTAATTATTTAAAAATGAATTAATGAGCAGCAAAATGATGCAGTTTAATGAACACACATGATGCTTCAATGAATAAAAATGGTACACATAAGAGAAATAAAGTAAATACAGACAAATTTAATCACGTCACAGATTGCACTCTTACAAAATCAACATTACACAATGTTTGTTGATGATTAATGAAATATATATTGAAGCTTTTTTTTTTAATTTTATTCACTACACATGAAGCACAAAAATTACATGCGGTAACTTTTACATAATGAGCAATTTTTATTTTAAAATAATTAAAGAACTTATTAAATCAAATTTTAATAACGTAATTCATATGGTTTCAAGAATCATTAATATCACTATATTTAATCAGTTGAATTTCAACCATTTAAATACTTCAAGCATTATTTGTAAAACTAGAACAAAAACTTTTTTGACATAAATTTTAGTTATAACAATTGTGTTCCCATTAATCAATTCTTTTGAACTTTAATAAAGTGATTCATAATTTCTAAAAACTGAATAAGGAAACTTATAGAATTTTGATGCCAAGGGTGGCAGGTATAATTATTTAGGATTTTAAAGATATTAAAGGCAAAGAAGTTTTAAATGAAGATTGTATCGATATTAATCACTTATGTAAATGTATTATGCTTTTTATACTTAATTATTAATCTGATAAAAAGCGATATGGAAAAAGTTTTGTAAAATAATCGTATCAAGGTTTAATCGACGTACTTACCATCAAATTTATTTTAAACTTAATGTGCAAGAATTATTTAAATATTTCAGAAAAACTTAAAAATGCTAATATTGCTTGCATTATAAAGAACATTAAATTTCTCCCATAAACGAAAAAATTAATTTTATAATTTTAAAAACTTATTTTCAATAATTAATATATTTGGAAACTTTGGGTCTTTCCTGCTTCTTGTGAGCTCTGATGCATTAATTATCAAAAATTCAACTTATCTTTAATTATAAAAAAATTGGCAATATACAAAATGTGGAATAAAATTAATTCAGTATGAATTTATAAAACATGCAACGAAAATAATGCATAAGATTTTTTGATGAAAAGAAATTTTACAAGATGCAGTTATCCAGCATTAAGTTTTCCTTCATATGAATTAAGACAATTCATATACCCCTCTAATGTACTTTTAGATAAATATATTTGATGTAACAATAAATAATGTACATTTCTTTTAAGACAGTGCAATAAAAGATGCAGGTAAAACACATTTAAGAATATGGCAGGGTAGACAGCACACCTGAAAACTACTGGCAGGACATACAATTACATTAAAAATGCAGCTTTAACTTCATGTACATTATATTCTTCAAATATAAATTTTCTTGGCTCATCTTCTAATAAATTAACTAAACAGCCAACATAGAAATTTTTCTCAAATTTAACAATCAGCATTGCATTGAATTTTTAAAAGAAAAATACAAGTGTTTCAATAACAATAATATTTCAATTCCAACATAAATATGATAGGCAGTGCTAATTTTTACCTAAGAACTAAGAATGGTAAGGATCTATGCAAGAAAAATAAATAGTCTTTGGCAAAATATATATATATTTACAACTCCATATCACTCAAACATAAAATTTTATGATGAGTATTGTATTTTGATTCATTTCAAAGAGTATCTTTTTTAATCTTTCAATACACAATAAGCATAATCATAATTGTAAAGCCAGATATTTACAAAGCTCCACTCTAACAAATTTTTTACGCCTTTTGATTCTGCATAATTCACAAACTATTTCTAAATATACATTATACATGATTCAACAGTCAAGGTTAAATTCTACTCTTATGCTAAATAGACAAGGGGAAAAGCAAGTCAAAATATTTTTTGGAGATAACATTAAAAAATATTTCTAGAAATTAAGAGAGATATAAAATTAAATTTAAAATATGACAAGATTCTATTATTAGATTTTAAATATGTAATTTTTACCACCATTTGTAAAATATAATTATACTTGATGAAATAGTTACTACATAAATCCTATATAAAAAAATTATTCACAAGTTTAAAAAATTTTCAATAAATTACAGAATTTTTGTGGAATTAGTAAAATTTTCTCAATATTTAATTTAAGATATATCATTGAAAATAAAATATAACAATTAAAGATTGTTATATTTGAAAATGTGTATATCAAATTCAAAAACAGTTTCTAACAAATTTAAAAGTTTTAAAAACATTCACAGTAAAAAGTTTAAAGTAACTGAATTGAAAAATTTCAACTAGGAAAAAGGGATGAAATCAGTTTCAAATTATACTTCATATCTAGTTACTTTTTTTATGCAAATATTTTCATTTTGACATCATCCCATACTATAAATGCTTTCTAAAAGAATATCTAACTTTAATAACATGAAAGACAATTTCTAAATCAAAAATTGATTTTATATGATTAGTCATATCAAACAAATTATATATCAAAGACAGAAAGTAAATGGAAAGCCAAACAAATCTTAATAAGAAATTGGACTTATTTCTTTAGTTTTTAAAGGATAACAAGAAACTTGAGTATAAAAAATTAAACATAAACTTGAAAATGAGTTATTCAATTTTATAAGTCAAAGATTTTCAAGCTCTCTTTACATTAAAATTAAAAAAGATCAACAGTAGATTAAAAGATATATTTTTAAGTAATAATTCAGAAATGTTCTTAAATTATTTGAACTAAAACTTGCCAGATTACAGAATTCATTATTTTACTTTATGTTAGCTGAAAAATTATGACAATAAATTTACTTATAATTTATAGCACAATTTCAACTAAAATATTGTAATTTTATACTTTCTATAAGACGATTCCTAGGATTTTTTTTAAATGCAGTCCATATTTCAGTTCCTATTTATTTTGAAATATATACACTGTATTTTTCTGCTAATAAAATTTATACTTTACAATTATCTATACACATGTTATCCAATAATATATTATTGATATAGAGCAAAATATAAATATTTTTTATGTTGTATACAGGAGTTTAACATAGATATTTTTTTTTTTTTTTTTGATAATTTCATAGAACAAATTTCATATACAGTGGAGCATACAATACTATAACTGGTTTAATAACAAATTTAAAAAAGAGGAAAAAACAAGAAATTCAACACTGGCAACAAAATTCCACTTATTTTTAAAAAAAAAACGTATAATCAATATTACATGAATAAACAATAGGAAAATCCTTATATACAGGCATTTATTACCATAAAATGAGGGATGTTAAATGAATCAATTGAAATTAAATTTTAAAAATATTTACAATAGTTAACCACTTCATATGTTTGAGTTATAATCAGATTTTAAAAATATGAAGAATACCATCTATCACACAAAAATTTTCAATAAGGAAAATTGGAAGACTAAATCTTTTTTATGAATTGGGTTAACATGCTCAATATTTTTCTGTCACATAAACTTAATTTTAAGAACTTGTCATTCTGAAAACAAAATCTGCTCTTTTCTCAGCAAAAACATTTTAGTCTAGCAACAATTTGATCAATAATTTGCAGTGCTTATTTTTCAAAAATCAGACAAGATTAGGTTCTGAATAAGTGCATGAGTTACATATTTTACCTATTCGTTTAAAATTTTCAGCAATTGATAAAATTAGAATTTCCTAATATCTCCTAAGTATACATGCTAAAAATTTCAAGTTACAGCATGAAATTATTTCTTCCTGTGTTTGTTTTGGATTTTTTTTAATGTGTTAACAGTTCATTATAAATAACAACCGTGACAGGAAATTCTACAAATTTTTTAGACAAGAAACGGAAGGTATATTTTACTCAGGGAAATTTTTATATTTCTGAAAATTTTTTTACTAAATTGAATTATATAATTTATATCTCTAATTGTTTTATACACATTAAATTATTTATTACATAATAATGTATAATATTTAAGGAGGCACTATATATTCACATTTTGTAACTTCATCATTATTCTGGAGATAAAATTATTTAATATTATCTAAAATAATAAACAATCTAACAATATATGTAATATATGCATGAAACATGCTTATTTCCAAAGAATCTGTTAATCCATAAAAACAGGTAAATTAAACTAATTGTAATTCCAAATGGCGCATATCAGCCTGTCAATCACACAAGTAAGAACAATGTTATTAGATATTTTAAAAAGAATTAAACAATTATAGAATTCTTTGATACATAATATTAAAAAAAGAAGGTAGATATTATAATACATCAATCCATATGTACAGTAAATTTTTTTATCCATGGTGGTAACACGACTAAAAATGTAGTCATTATTTAGGTCTGAACACAATATTATGGATCAAATGACTGGCCACTTTTAAGAAACCACTGTAGATGGAAAATTTTTGCAACACTAAGAATATTAATATAAATAGAAATTGTTCACAGGAATGCTGATGAAACCTGCATAGTAACTAAATGTAAAATTATAATTTTGGACATCTCAATAAAATTTTAGATTGCTGTAAATCAGAAGAAATATATATTTAGAAAGTTTTGAAATATATAATGAAATTAAATCTAACGGAACTTAAATTATAGTTAACGATAGAATTTTTTTAAAGAAAATGATTAATTTATGATTTATGGCCAACATTTTATTCATGGAAATTATGAAAAGTAAATGATTTTATGATGAATAAACACATGATTTTTTCTCCACGAGATCACTAATTCAAATATATTTTATAATATAAGAATATCAGACAATTAAGAATAGTTAATGTAACTAAGAACACAGTAAAAACAAAAAATTTTTAAGTCAGCTAAGCTATTCAAAGTTTGAATAATCAAATTAAAATCCTTTGCCACGAAACTGGAATTTTTAGACTTGTATATATATAAAATCAAAGATAAACATATTTTATCTCTCTAATGGCATATAAATATGCATTAAACAAAATATTACGAAATAAATCAGATGCCTAAAGTATAAAGCTCTTAAAGCACCTTAACTCTAAGACTTTGCACACATTACAAGTTGTTCAAGTAAATACTTTACATTTCAAATCTGTATCATTTTTAGATGCGTATCTCACTATACCCCTAATATTTTTGAAAAATTTGCACATATCTGACTGTGCACTTATTACATTTAGAAACATGTAAAATCCTATTACTAATTAAAGATGAGTTTGAAAAACACAAAAATGTTGCAATACAAAAACTTAAAAAATGAATATTTGCTGAGTATGAAGGTTTATATATAAACCAATATTACAAAAAATCTCAATTCCAAAAGTCTGAGTTTAGTTCAGAAAAAGTGACTCTTTAGGCAAACCTGTCAAAGGCAACTTGCAAATAGAGCTGCACAACTTTCCCACCAAACATTTAATAAAGAACTGAAATTGTTTAGGAAGAACTTAAATTATTTCAGCTAGAGCACCAGATTTGAGCCCTTTTTCACTTAACTATCGATGAGACAATTGAGTAGTGTCACTTCGTTTAGGTGGTGGTGGAGGTGGTCTTTTTTTGGGGGTTGCAGAATCCTCTAAAGATCTACGTTGTTGACTTTGTGAAGACGATCTTGGTCTCATGGTGTGTGGTAGGGGTGGTGGTGGAGGAGGTGGTGGATGCCCCAGTGTTTGGCTTTGAGATACAGGAGGCAAATAACAAGGATCACGGAAACCAAGAATCTCACTTGGTGTAGCTGTCAGATCAACTGACAATTGCTGAGCAACTTTCCATTTTTTTTCCATCACCTTCTGGAGATCTTTTAAGAAGGTCTGAGGTGGACATGGTATAGGTGATGCTTTATGCCCAGGTAAAGTGGCAGGAGTTTGAGTTCTTCGAAGCAGGCTGGATCCATTCTGAGAAAGTCTGGTTTCATCACTCCTGGATGGCGGAGGTGGGCGCATAGAAAATTTTGTTACTCTTGATGTAGGTGGTAACGGAGGAGGTGGTGGTGGAGGCGGAGGTGGAGTCATGTTATTGGGCAAATTTGGAACAATATCCAATGTCATTGGAGCAACTGGAACGCTGGCTCTCCGATCATTCTTTGGACAAAGTGGAATGGCTGGTCCCAATTCATTATTAAAATTGTTATTTTTCCAAGTGTCTCTTGCAAAAGTTGTTCGCTGCACTGGCTTGCTGGAAACCCGAGATAGGCTACTGACACCCTGCTTTAATTCTGCAAGAAATGAAAGGGGCTGCTGTGGGATATCTGCTTCAGACATACGTCTATCATTTTGTTGCTTAATATGAGCAAATCGCAAGGACTTCCCGGGAGACTCTGGGCTTGCTCGTTTTTGAGTTCTTTCTTTAGTAGGAGTTGACTGAGGTGATGGTGGAGGTGGAAGAGAATTCAGGCTAGAAGTGCTAGGCCAACTACACTCCTCCGATAAATCTAAAGGTGGAGGTGGCGGAGGTAAGGAATCAAGGCTAGTTGTACTTCCCCTGAAAGCTTCGGGTGGAGGTGGAGGTAACATAGCTATATCAAGACTTTCAATTGAGCTACTAACAGAGAGGGGTGGTGGTGGTAAAGTGAAATCTCCCCATTTTCGTTCTTGTTCACCAAGCCTTGAATTCAGAGCAGCTATTTCTGATGATTTACGGCTGAGACTCTTCATAATTCCATTCACCATAATTTGATCCTCTGTTTGAGAGCGACGCAAACTAAACCTACGTCCCAGAGTCTTTGAAAGAGTCATATTGTTTGTAACACTGTTACTATGGGCAAGACGATCTCGTCCAAGAGTCATATGAAAACTATCATCAGACTGTTTGGCAATGCTACGTGTTGTGTTGGTCAAAGGGATTTTAGGAGTTAAACTTGGTTTCCTCTTTAAAGTGCTTATAGGTATTTCAGTTGGCTCAAATGGCATTTGCTCAGCAGTAGGAGTGCTCACACTTGAACGTTCTGATAAGCAGCCACTGCTACTGCTTGTACTTGACTTGACAGAATCATGACGAACCATTGGATCTTTAGGATTCCATTCCATAGGTGTAGGAGTTGGAGTAGATTCTGAACTACGATTGCTCAATACATCTGCATCAGATTGTTCAGGTGTGTGTGGAGCAGCATGAGGTCCAGAGAAGACAACATCTTCTAAAGAAATATCTTGCCTTTCTGGACTGCCAGAGCTCCCAGAACTATCAGAGCTGACAGCCAACGTCTTTGCCATTGAAGACACAGAAAAACTTCGAGCATGAGCAAGAGTTTCTAGATCTTCTTCAACTATATCCCGCATTAGATTGTCATAATTTTCTTTCAATAGAGGTCCAAACTAAAACAAAATACAAGTATGTATTAATATTATAAATGAAGAACAGTTATTTAGTTACAAAACAGGAAACACTCGATCTAATATTAAAATTCATTACATGAGAAATAAAAGAAATTCAGATTATTTTCTTAAACACTGCAAAAGAATATTTAATATGCAAACTTATTAGCTCAATCACCATATCATACTAATTACTAACTATAAACAACATGTTTTAATAGATGATAAAAAAGAAAAAAAAATCAATATCATAATGGAATTTATGAGCAATCAAGTTTTTAAAAATAAAAATTTAAAAAAAGAAATAAATTTAGAAATTAAAAGTATAAATGTAATATATATTTTGAATGAATTAAATTAACATTTTTAAAGTAAGAAAATAAAATATTTTAGCTTATAATTTAACCTAAAAAGATTACATTTCCTTAACTGATATAATTATTGATATATATTTAGATATAAACTTTAAGTAAAGGTAAAATTAAAATATTAATAGAAGTGTCAGGATAGCTGGGCCTTTTACTTAATGAACAAAAAACAAAATACATGGAAAAAAAAACTAACTTTGTCAGCATTAGTAGCAATTATCTGATGGTTTATAGCTTTAAATTGAAAACTGTTGACATATTCTCATATTTGGTTACAATTATAAAATTTTTCAAATACTGTTTCAGAAGAAATTAAATGCTGAATCTTGAAGGAGAACCACTATTATTTTTCTTATAAATATCTGTAGAAAAATAAATTGATCTTGAAGATAATTAAATTAAAAAGTTACAAAACAATTAATCACCCATAGTGACATAGGATTACAAGACTTTGACTTTGACATAAAAAGACTAATTGCTTATTAATTTTTGAACAGAAAATACTTAAAAAAAATTTTGGTACATTAAAGTTAAATAATAATTGTAAGAGAATAAGAACTAATGAATTGAAAGTTATTATCAATCATAAAAATATAATTCATCTGTCCTTTGGTGAATCATACAAATAAAGATTCGCCAAAACGCAGAAACTTTCATAGCATGGGCACAATCAGAAATCAACTGATAACTGAGAGGTTAAGATCTTGCATTGAAACCTTATATGCAATAAACTGAGGGAAAGACTAAGAAAAAGATGACTTGATGTTTTAAGCGACCTAAAAAATTAAATTTTCCTGTTGTAAACCTTTAAAGTCAGAGACAGAGCTGCAGAGAGGAGTATTTAGCAGCAGGCTAATGCCCAACCAAGTCAGTAGTGCTATGAAAAGAAATGTAAAACCAATAAACATTGTTTTAAAAATTCATTTTCAGGAATTAGTATGATTGTTTCAAACTTTAATGAAATCTTCAAGAATCCTTCTCAATATAAGAAAAGAATATTATAATTTTTTTATAATTATTTACATTCTCATATTTTTATATTTATAATACCTGTATTTTTTTTAATTACAAACTTTTTAGAAAAAATATTTTATTTTAATTATTATATTTATTTTATTAAAAATACTTATATTTTAAACTTTGTCTTATGGTTTTCAATTTGGCAGATCTTTTTATATAATTTTTTCATTTATATTTTTTCAAGTCAGATTTTTTCATTTCACTCACAGGAGAATTTTTATCAAATTCCACTTATATTGAGAATTATTAGATGAAGGAAATTTCAAAACTTTAAATTTCATTTATATTAGGTTGAGGAAAAAGTAATCCATTATTTTTTTGGTAGACGTCTATAGTGATCCATATCTCGTGAGGTATCTATCAAACAATTTCAGATTTATGCTTATTGGAAAGGTGACATTTGACACTAAAATATCCTCTTGCGGTTTTTTGTTTGATTAATTCAGTTACGAGTACAAGGTTTTAAAAATGGAAGACAACAAACAGAAAACTTGATACATTTTAGTTTTTCTCTTGTAACGGCGAAAAAGATAGCCAGGTGGCTAAAATTGTGAAAGGTGTTTATCGTCCTATATCAGACTGTAACAACTAGTTACATACAATTTTTGTTTCCTCGATTCTGTTCGGGTATTTTTGATGTTAGAGATGCACCTCGCATGTGGATACAGCATCGTCGAAAATGTCTATAAAATATCAAAAATTATCGAAGTTAACCGCACATCAGCATTCGTAATGCGCAAGACCTAAAAATCTACATGAAAGCTGTTTTAAACCTTTTTACAAAGTGAATCCAAAAGAAGTTAAATAAAGTTCACGTAAAAATAATGGATTTCTTTTTCCCCAACTTAACTTGACTTTATTAAAAAAAAAATTTTTTTACAAAGTTTTATTACATTTTTTAGTAGTGAAAAAATGCTTAATTTATTATAAGTTTTTGCTCTAACTGATGTATAAGATATAAATCTTTTTGCTTTTATTTAAATGGTCCAGTCAAATAAAAGCAAAATAAAAATTAGGATTTTATATATATATCAATTAAAACTAAAAATATAACTTAAACAAATAATGTATAAATGAAATCAGATATGCATACCTTAGCAATGCGTATTCCCATAATCCATTGCCGCAAAACTTGTTCATCTTCAGCACACAAGTATTTAATATATTTTGACGATTTTGTTTGTATTTGAGGATGCTGAAAGAATTAATAATTTAAAAGATATTTTAGTAAACAGTGAAAATTAATAGGCACATATATTTATTTTTATTAAACTAATGAAATCTGATTTAAAACAAATCTTAAGTACATGAATTACATACTATCAAGCAAAAAAAAACACTGAACATCATGCAATTGCCTATAAATAAAAAGAAATAACATTCACAACTAACCTATTTTCACAAAAGATATTGCAAATACAAGAAATTCGATTTCAATTTTCAAGCAATAAAAAAAAAATCGGTTTTAATCCTATTACATATAAGTAAAAAGTAATAAAGTTTATCAATAAACCATTTTCACAAAATTATTACAAACAAATAGGATTTTTTTCCCATTAAATAAAACTTTAAAACTGGAATAACAAACTTTTTTGAAATAATTTCAAGTATTTATACATTGTACAGGACAGATATGCATATTTATAATTATTAAATTTGCGTCAGCTGAAAAAATAAAAATATTCAGCCATAGAATAATGTGAAGTAAAAAGAGAAAATCCTCATTTTTTAAATAAATGAATGTTTTACAAAAAATCCATTCAAAAAAGGAATAAAATTAAAACTTTATATTGAACATTAGCTTTAAATATATATCTACAACTGATGACACAAAAAGCTTAAGTGGCAGATTTATAACAAGAAATTTATGCATAGTTCCAGTAGCATAAATAGTGACAAACTTACTTTTTACTAGAAATCTAGTTAATTAGGAAACATACGCAATTAATTTTTTACACACACACACAATTTTATTAATGACAAATAATTTAATTATTATTTCAAGAATTTGTTTAAAATTATACATTTTATAGAACACTTTAAGCAAATATGGTTCTTTATAAACAATTGAATTTGTTAAGTCCACATTCATACATTATAATAAAAAAATAAGATCTGTCATAATTTTAAGCTAAATATTAAACATTTTATGCAGCGGTTAGTTGTTAAATAATTTCTTTACCAGTGTAAAAATAAATAGTAGGAAAGTATCTATGGAAAAGTTTAAGATTTGTGTAAAAATTATTTGCAGTTACTAAAAAGAAAGTTGAGCAATTTTAAGTTTTATTTTTATTTATAAAATAACATTAAGTTAAAAAAGAAGCTAAACTTGAATATTTTAAACCAATTTTTTATTCTTCCATATTATGTGTAAGTTCCAATATTCATAAATGTCAATGAATATACAATTCTACCAATTTACAGCATTTAAAATTTAAACATTCTTTTAATTTATATACATATAAACACAATTTATTACAGGTATATATAATATTATGTTACAAATTGCTATTTTTATTTTAGATAATATTCTAATAACTATGACAAAATGATTGAACCCAATGCTACTAGATGTAACAAAATATTTCTTATTGATAAATTATTCAATCTAATTAAAAATATTCACAGTTTACCCCATTATACACAAATAGTTATTGACTAATGTAATTATTTTAAGAAAAGTTATTATTAATGATAATATTAAAATTTACAAAATGTTCAACAGGCAGATTTCAAAACTCAAGAGAATGAAAAATATCTAAAAATACTAATTTTCTTAATAAAACTGAAACATTTATCTAAAATTTACAATATTTTGAATATAGATTTAACTTTGAAAGTTATATATAGTATATATATATAAAGTATATATATATATATATATATATATATATATATATATATATATATATATACACAATAATATATTAAATTTTATTAGTACTGTTGTTACATAATAAACCAAAAAGAAATGAAAGCAAATTGCAAATATATTAAGCTTGTTAAAAGTGTTTATTAACGGAAAACTTAACACAAATGCAATTATATATCTTATATATTATTCATAAAATATAATATTATTAGTCTTACTCTGTTTGATGTTAAAAAAATTTTATATCATACATCTATTACTAAATAAATATTTGATTTGATTCTTTATACCAAACAAAAAAAAATTAAGCTTCAGAATATCAAAAAATTCAATGCTACTGATTAAAAAATTTTAATTATTAACTGGTAAGTTCTAGTGTAAGACTAACACAAATTAACAATGAACTCACTTTTATAGCAAAACCATAATCAGTAGGAGCTTTATACTTCTTTTTCCATCCAAAACCAGTATACACATTACTCATTTCAAAAGTTGTTAAACATATTAGATCTTTTGACAGCTAAAAATAACAAGAAATTTAATTTGTATATTCTAACAATGCATAATTTTATTAAAAGGCAAAATCATTAAAAATCTAATTTACCTTCGATTTCCCCTTTGGACAATAATATATTCCAGAAGCTCTAAGAACAAAAAAGTGTTTCTTCCAAGCTTTTTTCCCATCACTTTTCAAATATAGAGCACTTTCTACTTCAGGAACACTAGATGATGAGAAGAATTCCTAGACAAATTTAAAGTTTTAAAATTTAGGAAGAATTTTTCATTTTGTTAAGCATGAATTTTACATGGATTTGGTTATATATTAATACGTCTTTTAGGGCATGACAGCAAGTAATATTTATATCTACATTATATAATAGATTCCACATGATTACCCATACTTATATACATTATGAGAATGAAGCCCAAGAATTGTTGAATTAGCTAGTATAGCTAGGATTCTAACCATGCAATTACCACCTTGTTACATATGCTAAGAATTCTACATTGCAGAAAAGACTTCAGTAAAAATTCCTTATTTCAAAATTTATAAGAGCTCAAGTTTACTATTTTCAAAAAATAAATGCTTAAGTGGATAAACTATTCATAAGAAATAAACAGATTTACATATTTTAAATATCTAAATTATTGATAAATTTGTTTAGTTAATAAAATAAATTTTCTGCTTATATAAAGTCTATAAATAAAATTAAAACATATAATGAATTTGTTTCCTTAACATTATACATAAATATTCATCATCAGCATTGGCACGACAGCCCTTTGTGAGCATGGGCCTTCATCAGAAGCTTTTCCCAATCCTTTCTCCCAGCAATTGATCTCCAATTCTTTACTTTTAGGATGGCAAAGTCCTCTTCCACACAGTCTTTCCATCTCTTTTTGGGCCTTCCTCTTGGTCTTTTATTAGAGGGGGTTACATTAAAAACTTTTAATGCTGTTCGTTCTGGGCTCATTCTTACTACATGCCCTGCCCATCTCATTCTGTTTAGTTTTATAGACTTGATAATATCATTGTCATTTAAGATCTTATATATTTCAAAATTGTATCTTTTTCTCCAGTTGTTATTATCGAAAACAGAGCCAAAGATGGTTCGCAGGACCTTCCTTTCGAAGGTCGCTAATATCTTCTCTTCTTTTTTGTTAAGGTCCATGTCTCAGAGGCATAAGTCAAAACCGACTTGATCAGTACCTTATACAGTAAGATCTTTGTCTTTCTTTTTATTAAGTAAGATTTCAATAATGCTTATAAACGAAAGAAACAGCGATTGGCTGCAATAATTCTTTTCCTGATTTCAGAATTTATGTTGTTATGGTAGTTTATTTCTGATCCTAGATACGTGAAATTCTTCACAGATTCAAATTTAAAAGAATCTATTTCAAAAAATTTAGAGGTGGTTTCCCTTCTACCCCAATACATATATTTTGTTTTCTCCACATTCACTCTTAGGTTCATTTTTTTAGCTGATTTCTCCAGTGCCAAAAATTTTCCACCAAGAGCAATTCTAGACCTTGCAATAATGTCCACATTACCAGCATATGCTAAAATTTGCACTGATTTACTAAATATAGTGCCCAATGTATCTATGCCAGCATCTCTAATCACTTTTTCTAGAGACTGTTCTGTTAAACAGAAGGCATGCCAATGTATCTCCCTGTCTAACTCCATTGTGAATTTCAAAAGAGATGGATAGTTCTCCCTTAATTCGCACCATTGAGATGGTTTCAGTGAGTGTGAGCAGTGTAAGTTTAATTAATTTTGATAGAACAATAAAATCAAACAGGGTCTTTAAGAGCTCAGTTCTATAAATACTATCCTATGCTGCCTTAAAATCTATAAACAGATGTTGGGTCTGTATTCCAAATTCTTTACACTTCTCCAAAGTTTCTCTCAAGGTAAAGATTTAGTCAACTGAGGATCTTCCTTTTTATATATTAATATTACAAGAACAAACAAATTATCACAAGGGGGGGGGGAATAACATACATAAGTCTATAAAACCAAAATAGAAATATAAAATTGAAAATTTAAAGTTTTTATAAGCGTAAAATTAAGTATATATAAATAGTAATGAAATTCATTAAATTGAATTTTTGAAGTAGACTCCACATATTTAACACACACACATCAATCCACTAAATTAAAAAACATTTAACATTTCCTTTCTAAATTCAATACATTTAATACTTAAAATTATTCAGCAGTTTCATCACTGGAAATCACATTTTAGATGTTAATAGATCAAGATTGATTCTTTTTATCCATGTCAAATGTTTTTGACATTTTCTGAGTTTGAAGTTGTTTTTTTTTACTAGGTCTTGTTGACATGGGGGCCACCTTGAAAAGCCATTAAATAACACTTGATAGTATTGACTTCAGAACTGTAATCTAAAAAATTCTTTAGAAGGTCTGAAATGGTCACATTTCTTTTACTATTTCTCTGATAAATTTATTAATTCTTGGAGTACTTTTTTTTTTTTTTTTTTTTGTGTAAATAATAAATGGAAATTTTAAAATTTTCTTAAAATCTTTGAAATAATTTATTTACGAATGACAACTGCATAGCAATCTCTCACAAGTGTCACAACTATACACATATATTTGTCAACTGAGATAATTAATAATGCTTATTTGCAGCAATATCCATCTTTGTAGAAGCAAAAATAACACAATACATAGAACACAAAATCTTTAGTTAACACATTTATGAGTCTTTCAGTGAGCTACTAATACACTAAAACCAGTTAAATGACTAAATTGTAATCAAGCTCAATCTATCATATTACTTATAGGAAGATATAATTTTGTTTGAGGTAATTTGGACAATACTAGTAATCGCATAAACATGTTTGTCCCTGTTAACTTAAACAGTACGCATATATTTATACATATGTATGTTATATAAACACATGCATATATACACAATGAAAACTAAGTTAAGTTTATATTGATGGCCATGGAGAAAACTTTTTATTAAAACTACAGTGAAACAAATGCTTACTTCTAACAAAGTAGACTTCGCATCATCATCTAGCTCTGATCCTTTCTCAGAAGAACTGCCCATCAAAAGATATTCCTAAAAAAAAATATTCTTAAAAACTATAACTAAAAAAATCATTAAAAAGTAAAAATGTAATGGCTAGCAAACATACTTCTGGATTTATAAACAGATCATATTTTTCATCGCGCTCCAAAAACATTAACTTATTTGGCGAATCTCTGGTCCATAACAGCAAATTTTCCACAACATATTCATGATCTTCATAAAGTCTTTCTACAATAGTCAATATTTAACTAAATTTGATGCTATTTAATATATAAATCATTTTGAATAACATTTAATAAGAAGGCAATATTTAAACATTATATTACATTTGTTTAAAAAAAAAAAAAAAAAAAAAAAAACTAGCATGTTATTCCTTCTTTTGCAATCATCAATATGCAAAAGAAAGAATGATGTGCTAGTTATTCAGGGCCAATGACTGATTATATAATTTCACATAAACATATTTCACCATCCCCCTCTTAAAAATCTTTACTTCTGAAATCAATTAAATTTAACATGGAAGAAACAGTTTTAAATTCATCAATGTTTATTTTATATTTAAAACAGAAAATTGTTATAGGAAACTTTTACTAATTCTAAAAACTAATTTTAAAACAGTTTTATAAGTATATAGGCACTATAATAAAAGCAACTGTAATAAAATTAATAAAATAAAAGGAACAGGCACTCACCCATAAACAATTCTGGTACATGTTCTATGAGAGTCCACCTAGGATCCATAGGGACATGGTTTTTGTCTGCCAGCAGACGGCACACCTGTCCCACTGTCATCCTTTCATCCACTAATAAGCTTTTAGCACTGTTGTCAGCGCTGAAAGCTTTGATAAAGATCTGAAAAGAAATGAATACTTGAAGGAGCATAAACATATTTTTTGAAATTCCTTTAATTAAAATACACAAGGTTTTATTATGAAGGAATGTGAGCATGCTTATAATACTTAAATAATTACAAACAAATAACTTAATCATTTTAAAGATTTGGCAAGCATAATAACATGATGTATTTACCAATTGCTGATAATTTATTTACAAATTAAAAAAAAAGATGTGATAATTTAAATGCCCAACTGGTGCAACTATTCGATACAAACTGAAAAAATAATTTATAGTGAAAAATTTTTTAATAATTTATAAGTACATTTTTATCTTGAAATTTTATAAATAAATAATCTATTAAATTTAAATTTTATTAATAATATGTTTAATACATGAATATGTTGTATACAAATTTATTAAAAAAATTGTGTACAACATATTGAACTATTTTAATGTGCATGACCACAATCACTTATATTTAACATTGTATGTATTAAACGAATGCAATTAAATTTATATATGATCAATCACATGAAACTCCCAATTTTTAAAATTAAAATAAAGCAAAAATATCTACAAATTATTTTTACAGCAAATTATATATATATATATATATATATATATATATATAAAATAAACCAATACAATAATTATCTACATTTTAAATGAAAAATATATTTTATAAGTGTGTTGTTTTCAATACAATCTGTTACAAAGGTTCAAAAGACTAAGCTGTAGCAACACAAACAGAAAGGCAGGAAGGAAAAGATGAAACATCTACCTTCTTTACACTAGCTTCCTTAATTTTCTCCAGGGCAATTCTGATCTTTTCTGCTTTAATACGAGCGGCTTGTTCTGCCTAGAGAAGGTTAGAAAAAAGGAAGAGAAAACAATAGCCACCTGCACCAAGAAGTTACACAGCAAAAGTCAAACAGATTTTGCATAATCGAAAGATGGTTTTATGCAAATATTTTAGGTGTTGCATTGTATTTAGTACAAACCTAATTTGCAAACCTTTTTTTCATTCATTTAAAATCGTAATATGAAACTAAGTAAAAAAATTTTATACACCAAGTTAAAAATTACATATTAACACCTCAATTCATTTAAAATATTTTAAACAATTTTAGTAAAATATTTATATTAAAAATGGAACACTTTTTTAAATACTGAAAAATAAATTAACTATTGCAAATTTTTTTTTTTGTTTTTTTTTTTTTTTTTTTTTAAATTACACTTATGATAAAAATATTTGCAATTCATCTCACATTAGGCAAAGCTGTTTGACTCAAGAAAGATTTTGCAAGCTACAGAATTCATGCATTTAAAATATGGAGCAAGAATAAGTTAACAAGAAAAACATTAAAACACTCAAGCAGCAAAACAGACAAAATTATTTATATTTAAAAAATTACTTTAATTATAAATAATAAATATATAAATTAAATTTTTGATTTTGTAAAATAATTCTTACTGGTGGAGAATTTTCTTTTTCTACTTCAACTTTTAATGCTTGCAGTCTTTTTGATATGTTATCCAAAAGCTAGATGAAATAAAATAAATATATAAATGATAA
>JAPDSC010033757.1:0-10838 GCA_026290005.1 Latrodectus geometricus
ATCATTTGATATATAATTATAATATTAAAAATAGAAATTGTTTTTTTACTAAAAATTTATTGTTCGTTTTGTTTAAATTTTAAAGGATATGACTTATTTAAGATTACAAATTTAATACAAATAAAATTATATATGATAGAAAAGAAAATATCCTTATCTGATATAGTTTTTTTTTTGGAAAACATAAATAGTATTCAATTGAGAATGGTCATATCATTATTTTGTCTTTATCATAATTATATGTTTGTGTGTTGTTGTCACCCCGATCTGAGACTTGGCGAATGAAGTCAGTCTTCCGTTAATGAACAGAGCACCTTAACCATGATGGCGGAATTATGACTTGGGCTCATAGATGGCAGCACCATCTTGATTTTCCAATTTAGAGATAAGAATCCAAGGAAGATCTAAGGCCTAGCTCCTAGCACACTCAGGGATAATAATTTAGAATGGGAAAATGGGGGACATTGCTACCATGACATATCTTAAGTGCCCCAGTCGCTGTTAGTGAAGACGGCAGTCTTTACTCGTAGGGAAATCGAGCCCACAACCTTGCGATTGCGAGATTGACTCCCTAACCTTGCGATTGCGAGATCATCAATTCATCAATGATTGTATCACAGTTTTGTCTTTATCTTGATTAATTGTTTGAATATATGTTCTTAGAACACAATTGCAAAATAAATATACACATTATGAGATGTCAGTCTAAATATTTATATAAAGAAACATATTTGCATTATAATAACTTTCAAGCACTACATGAACATGCATATTTTAAACTAATGCAAATATATATTATAATCTAAGCGTAACTTCATATTTTACACACAGTGATGATTCTGAAAAGTTTTAAATTCTAGTGAATTTAATGTTATTTATATAAAATCTGATAAAAAAGAGTATTTTTTGTTGCTAAAATTGAATAAAGTGGGATTCTTTTCTGGGTGACTTTTAGTTCAAGGGAATGCGAACTGCCAGAGTGATACATTCGGCGTCCGGGCGATACATTTTTCTGACTTGTGAACATTTTTCACTCGGTAGGCGTTGCAAAGTGCCGAGAATAGCTTATTTTTTCATGTGTCACGAGAAGAAAAGCCATTTATTAGAGTCGTTTTTGTATCGACAAAAATTTCCTACTTTTCCGTGTAAGTGCTCTAATTTTAGCTGCCATTTCATTGAAAGAAATAAGGTCAAGAATGGGGTAACACTATTTGGGAAGATATTTCATGCGCCAGTCCAGGTTCTACCCTCCAAATATTGAATTCAGATAGTTTAAACCTGCGAAACTGGGAATGTCAGGAATTTATCTTAATTTAATGAATGCTTTTTGCTCCTAGATGCATATACTTTTGTAAGCAGACACACATACAAAATTTTTAAAAAACAGAGAGAGAGAGAGAGAGAACATTCAAAATTCATAAAGCAAAATAAATAACTGAATAAATAATATATTGAGATAATATTATATAATTGTTATAATATATTGAGATTACACATGATTTACATGATGAGAACAAATATATTGAGATTTACTGTTTTTTAAATTTACTTTCATAATCATAAATACTAATATTTTTCTTTATGTTTAATAGTATCATTTTTATTGGATTATTTATGTTCTATATTATTTTACATTTTATTATTACTATAATTTATGTTTATCTATTAAAGTATAGCTGTTAGAATTACACATAATGAGAAACATGATTAAAAATTCATAGAGCAAAATAAATAACAGAACAAATGTAAAGTTTGGACAAATATATTAAGATATGATATTTTTTTTAATTAAGATTTATAAGTTTCAGATATTTTTTAGCTTTAAAACTATATTAGCTATTCGTGCTTATCTATTATAAAATGTGCTTATAATTTATTTTCAATGTAAAGAAAAAGATAATTTAGCTGACATTTAAAATTCATAAAGCAAAATAAATAACAGAGTAAATACGTAGTTTGTCCAATATATATAAAAACCAATTATATCATTTTATATCCAGTAGCATAAATTTTAGTAATTTTTTTTTAGGTTTAGATCTATCAAGGTTTTTTCCATTTACCTGTGAAAATTTTTATTTTAATTTGCATTGTTTTTAAGAGACAACATGTATTAACTGACAAATTCATAAAGCAAGCAAAGTAAATAAAAAAAATTTGAGAGTACAACTCTTTTCTTAAATTTATTTTCATAAAAAAGCCTAAATATTAGAAATTTTTCTTTTAATATATATCTATGTAAGATGAAATCTTAATTAATTTATGATAAAAGAACCAGATGTATGTAAATATGGAATTCAGGTAGTTAAAATTCTTACGAAATTGGAATGGTGAGTATAGGAAATTGGAAATGTGTTGAATTAATATTAACATAAAGAATGTTGTTCTTTGTATGTGTAAATTTATTTGGAACCAAAACAGGGTTATGATTTAAACTAGAAACTTCTTAAAGTAAAGAAAATTGTTAAATAACAAAGATACTAGTAATTCAGTTTAAATGTAAATTGTATAATTTATTACCTATATCTTCATTATTTCTGTTTAGCTATACATACGATTATAATTTACTTTTATTTGGCATTACATAAAAGAGAAAATGAAATTGACATTAAAAACTTTAACTGACATTTAAAAATCATAAAGTATGTGGAATAAAAAATATAAAAACTTATTATTTAAACATATTTTTAAAAATATGAAAATTAGATACTATTCCTTTTGGTTTACATCTATGTTAAATCTCTGAATCTGTGCTAAAACATATGGAAAGTATTGCTTAAAATATTTCAATTATATAAAATGAATATATTTAACTATTTTTCAATCGGAAATTATTAATAATTAGCAAATGTGATAAAAATATTTTTTTATAAATCATTTTAGTTATCAGAAATGTTTTATATACACTGTTAATTTGAATTTTTTACAAATATTTCAAAAAGGGAAGTTTTATGGATTGCATATCTTTATTTAAATTTTATTATTTAGGTATTCTTAGAATATATAATGTTAGAAAAAGTTTAAATAAATAATTGGTATTTATTTTTAGTATTTTAGAATTTTTTTAATTGTAATAATAATTTTAATTTTGAGATTATGGATAAACTATGAAAACAATTTGTATAAATTATTCATTTTATTAATATTAAACATTGCATGTTTTCATTTATACAATAAAAATTGAGCATGAAAATATTTTGATGCATCGTTTTAGATAATTTTCGAAATCTACTTTCAATAAATGTCTAAAATATAATAAAAGGATTTTACTAAATGTAGAATAAATAAATTAATCATTATATTATTTTCAATAGAGTTTCTGTGCGCTTGTTATTAAATTTAATTTCTAAAACATTGTTTACGTTTTTTTCAATCAAAATAATATTTTCATGACATTAAAATCTTTTTATAATTAGTTTTTCATTAGTGTTCAAAAAGCAATTTTCATATTAGGAATAAATGTTAATGGAATATACATTAATTTTTTACCATAAGTTTTAAAATTTTTAATTGAATTAATAGAATTATTTGATTATGAAGTAATAAATAATTGATTTTCATAAAAGAATTCAAATAGCTTTTTAAATACATTATCTTAAGAAATACTTTAATATTAATTGCAATTATAAATTAATTTTTTTACAGTTTAACTAAATGTGTCAGAAAGTCAAGCGGAATATTTCAACTTAATAGATTTTTAGGCAATTAATTTAACATTTGACACGTAATTTCCCTGATTGAATTTATTTCATTTACCAATTACATTTCTAATTATATTCGAAACAATTTTGATTATTTATTCGGAATAATTGAATTAGAAAAAAATCAAGAGCTACATTAGTTTAATATTTGTAATTAAGGAAGCACTTTCCTTATAAAGCGTACCAAAAAATACTATAGCATTAAAATTTAATTAAACTTTTCGATATGGTCTGTTCATTTTAAATGATTTTTCTAAACAATCTAGGAAAATTGTCTTTTGCATTCATTTATTTTTAGATTTAATTGATAAATGTGATAATTATACAAAAAGCAAAAATATTGTTTAATTTGTAATTGAAAATTGTAAAGTAAATATAAGAATGGCTTACACATTGAAGTTAAAATTACAATTGAAATTATTTACTTAAGAAAAACTCAGCAGTAAACGTTAAAATAATTAAAATTTTTGGCTCATTTAATGATTTCTGATACTATTTAAAATATTTAATGACTAAATTTTAAATAAAGTTTCCATTATATGATAAATATCAACGATTATAAGAAAGCATCACACCAAAATAAGAAAACAGTTAATATCTTCATGTGTATGTTAGTATTGTCATAACGTTCAATTAAAATCTAATTAAAAAATTTCTCTTCTGAGATATTAGTTACTATTTCATATCACGAATTTTATCTAAGGGTGTAAAAATTTTTATGCATTTTAAAAATTTTTTAAATGACATTCAAATAAAAAATGTATAAACATTTTTGCGTTTTAATTATTTTTTAATCACAATTAAATAATAAATGTGTCACGCAATAAATCACTTTTATAATATTTTTAATCAGTTATATTAGTAAATGCGCTATTCATAATAGTCCTTTTGTTGTTTTTAAATCTTTAGAATGTAATTTAATTGGAAAATGGTAACATGGTTTGAGATATTTTTATTTACCTCTTGTTAATAAAGAAAAATTTATTAAATGTTTTTATATATTTTTGCAACAAACATTCATTTCAAATTTTAATTAAACTTTCATATCTTATCATTAAATATTTTGCATTTCTAATAATATATGAAGTGGTCTATGTGAGAAGCAACGGCATGCAAAAAGAAATAAGAAAAATCAACACCCGCCAGTCAGAGACTAGGCGAATGAAGTCAGCGCCTTCCGTTTTTAAATAGAGCATCCTCATTCGAAGGTGGAAGTACGACTTTTGGCTCATAGATGAGCAGCGCCATCTGAATCTTCCAATTTAGAGATTGAAATTAGAGAAGACCCATAGCCTGGCTCCAACCACTCCCAGAGGTATTAATTTGGAATGCCTACATGGGGGACATTGTGACCCGACATATTTTACGTGACCCAGTCACCATCAGTGAGCACAACTTATCTTCGGCTATGCCGGGGTTCGAACTCAACAACTTTTGTTTACGAGAACGACGCCCAAACCAACCAGGCCACCGCGACACGGAAAGTTTTCACTAAATATAGCCTTACTTCGACAACAATAACTGTTTAAACATTCATAGTTGTTAAGCATGACTGTACACATCTCGTATCTCAAGACATTTCTTAATATTCATGAATATTTGAATGAATCCATAAGAGATTTTTAAATATCAAAGCTTGATTACATAACCAGTGGAGATCCATTACTCACAAAAATTATATTTTTTAAAGATTAAAATTAATTTTTTTTAAATTGTAAATATAAACGATTAAAAACATAAATTTTAATTAATATCCCGCAAATGCATAAATATATAAATTTTTTCTTGAATATTTAAGTATTTAAAAGCTAATCCTTTTATAACTTTGTGGAAGATTAATTTACTGATCTTTGTAAAAGCAATATTTTACATTCAAATGCAAAAAATATCCTTATTTAAAAATGAAAACTATTAAAAAATGTGAATTATTAAAAAAAAATTAATTAAAATAACATGTTTATCTTAATAATTTTATTCAACTATATAGTCGATTCTCTCTCAAACAATGATAAGAAGTTTTGCGCCGAATCGAATTTTTATTCTATGTTCAACAACCAAATATTTCAACTTATATTCTTATATCTAAACAGACTTCCTTTTTCACTCTAAGATATCTATTTTTAGAACTTGGATCATTTTTTCCTACCTATAAAGAGCAAAAGAACTAGAGTAAAGAAACCCCGGATGGTGCTATACCATGCAGAGAAGGATGTTTATCTGGGTAATTGTTTTCTTCATCTTAGAAATGGAAAACGTCTTTGGCGTTTCCCAAGAATCCTCCGAAAGCCCATTCTTTCCTTTCTAAATCTTTTAAAAATGCATTCCTTCGACATTTAAGACTCTTCTGAAGCGATGGGGTAATGACTGCTACCAGAGAAAACTTTATCTAAATGCAGTTGGTTCTTGGTTCGGTTCCCTAGAAGCCTAGTCATTTTTTTCCCTCTGAATCTTGGTGAAACTCGAAGAATGATTCTGGAGTATAAAATCGTGAAGCTCTGAAACGGGATGACTGCTCTTATTTTGCTTGTCGAAGCATTTCATGAACTTTATCCATGTTTGTTCCTCAACTTACTCTTGCATTTGAACTAGTTTGATGCTATATATTTTTTTCACTGTGTCTCGTTGAAAAGTATGGGGGATTTTATGGTCGATGATATGTGTTGAAAAGTTTTGCTTTAAGAGGTTTGTTTCAGCTTTTCAAAATGAATCATTTTAACGTAAGAATTGAATTATAGTATTGGAGAAATAGAAAAAATGACTTATAAGGATATTCAAAAAAAATTTAATTTCAAAGTATATGTCAATCAGATGTTTATTTATATAGAAAAATTCATAATGGGTGTTGTTTTCAAATAATTTTATCCAGATTTTTAAATTAAGTAATTTATTTTTATTTGAATTTACAATAGCTCTTATTTGTATTTTTTTATTGTTTAATATAGGTTAGAAGAATAGCCAATGGCTGAGTGGTTAGCATTCCTGACTCCTGAGCTCTCGGTCCTGGGTTCGAATCTCGGTTTGTGCATGGATACTTCTTTTCTGTCTCTGTACCTTTGTCCTTTCTTTTTCTGAGATGATTGATGAATGTGTCCCACCCTATAAATGGGTTTGTGGTGGTGTGATGTGAGCAATGCTTTACTCATGCTTCCGTGACTTGGTTCACAGGTGCCCACCAGGGACGTTAAAATGACTAACAGTTTCCGGCCTTGTTGTGGGCGATGGGTCTAGTCACCGAGTGCCCCGCCATTAGAAATATAAAATATCATCAAATATCTTTTTAATAATGAATATCGACAAAATTCATGAATAAATAGTGCAAAAAACTTCTTACTTGTATTTTTTAAAATTAATATAAATTAGAAATAAAAAAAAATCATCACAGAACTTTATAATAAAGCAAAATTAAAAAAATGCATGAATAAATTTTGCAAAACATTTCATAGCTAAACTATATTACTATTAAACCTAATTCTCACATAACAGTTAAAAATTATGTTTTTCATTTTGGGGAAAATATTGTTGATAACACATGATTTTTTTATTTCAAAAATTTTATAATTTGCATTCGGAAACAAAATTTAATACATACAAAAAGAAATTATTAGTTTAATTTATCGTGATTTACGAAATGAAGTGATTAAATTATTTTTTATGCATATGATATCTCTCAAAAATTTAAATTTCCATATTATTTGAAACTAGAATTGTATTTAACATTAAATTAGAATGTTGTGAATTTGCCGAAGATAAAAATTAACATGGGAATTATGATTTGAACACAGGTAATGGACTCATCATTGTTGGATTATATTACTTCTAATATTATTATCTGTGAAAGTTTATTCGCATTAAAGTCTTTATTACAAACATAACTATTGATGTCTAAGTAATGTTCCTTAAACTTTCTTATTTATGTTATATAAAATCATTAATGATAGAATTGCAAATAATTTGTTCCAAAATTGTGTCCAAGAAAAATATTTCACAGCTATAAATAGCTAATTGATCAAAATGATTTATTAATAAATACTTTAATCAAACAAAATTATGACCCAAAAATCTTTATGAGTAAAATAAATATAGTAGTTTGGGGAAAAAGTAATCCATTATTTTTTCGGTAGACGTCTGTAGTGATCGATATCTCGTGAGGTATCTATCAAACAATTTCAGATTTATGCTCGTTGGAAAGGTGACATTTGACACTAAAATATCCTCTTGGGGTTTTTTGTTTGATTCATTCAGTTACGAGTACAAGGTTTTAAAAATGGAAGACAACAAACAGAAAATTCGATACATTTTCGTTTTTCTCTTGTAACGGCGAAAAAGATAGCCTGGAGGCTAAAATTGTGAAAGGTGTTTATCGTCCTATATGAGACTGTAACAACCAGTTACGTACAATTTTTGTTTCGTCGATTCCGTTCGGGTATTTTTGATGTTAGAGATTCACCTCGCATGTGGATGCAGCATCGTCGAAAATGTCTATAAAATATCAAAAATGATCGAAGTTAACCGCATTCAGCAGTCGTAACGCGCAAGACCTAAAAATCTACATGAAAGCTGTTTTAAACCATTTTACAAAGTGAATCCAAAAGAAGTTACATAAAGTTCACGTAAAAATAATAGATTTCTTTTTCCCCATCTTAATATTTCGCAGATTATCTTTGTTTATTTGTTCATAAATGATCATCCTTCCAAGTACTGACCACGCTCAATGATGTTTGACTTCGGTGATATAAGTAAATGGGTTATCTTCGGGTGACTGCCGCCGTGTCAGGTGTAAAAGTACGGTTAGATTGGAATCTCTCCAGTTATAATTATCGTTAAATACCTGCATTTAACTGTTAGTTTTTTCACATCTCATTCTAGGTTTAATAATTATGATTAATATATTTAGATTATTTTATATCATTATATGGTGATATGTGCCATCTGGTATGCTCTGTCTGCTCAACAGACACCCATGTCCTATTGAGTTCGGTGATATATGGATAATTAGTTTAATTTATTAACTGTGGTACTAGTATCTTTACAATACTAAGCTATATTAACTATGGTATTTATATCTTTACTATGCACTATAACTATACTAACTATGGTATTAGTATCTTTATTGTATTTCTACTAAGAATGTTAATATTTTATGTAACCCAATACCGAACTTGTAACTCCTCATTCTGTAAAATAATTGCATATACTAGGCAGTGCCTGATAAGTTCTGTATATAACTCCTTTATGTTAACCAAAAAATTATGTAATCAATCAAGTATAACTATTACCAGGCTTTATCCGTAGTTAGTGTTCTTTTCTTTCTCAAGAAAAAAAAAGTGAAGTACAGTATCGTAGGGGCGGTGGCCAGGTCAGGACGAGGAACTAGTTCTCAGGGCTCTCAGAATTCTTAAATAATAATCGCCTTTTATTCATTTAAATTTATAAGTTTTTACTGTAAGAAAAAATTATGATTAACATAATTAAATTAATTTAGTAAAAATTATTATTGGAGATATGTGCTGGTAGCATGGGTGCTGTCTGACTAACAGAAAACACCTTGAGTCCATTGACTTCTGTTATCGGAAAAGAACTGGTATTTTCATAGCTATATTTCCATTCATTTAATAGAGACATAAGTATTCAAAAATGTATTTTATGTTTTTACATATGACACTTGATGAAGGCAAGCCCACCGACCAGAGACTGGGCTAATGAAGTCAGAAAGAGCGCCTTCCGTTTTTCAACAGAGCACTTCCCAACAAAGCCAGAGTGTGGAAGTACAACTTTGGCTCATAGATGGCAGCACCACTTGGTACTTCCAATTTAGAGATATGAAGCCAGAGAAGACCAAGGCCTGTCTCCTAATACCCACAGAGGTATTAATTTAGAATGGGAACATGGAGAACATTGTGACCATGACATTTTTTACGTGCCCCAGTTTTTATTTTATGTAAATTACATTGATGTGAGTAACATAATAATTATTGATCTACAATTAAAATTCAAAGCGAATTCTAAAAACAAGATTCGTTAATTTTGTAGAATAAAAATTCATTAAGAATTAAAATCAAAATTCTGCATTTGGAAATCTCAAAAATCAATATCATCTGTAGGGAATACTCGTTATCTTAAAGTCACTTTTCTTTTCAAATGTTAATTTAACTAGTGATTATTGCTAAAAGTGGATTTTAAACCAGTAGAAACTCAAATAAACTGTGAACTTGATCAGAGTACTTACCACTTATGGTTACTAAGCATCCTACCATCAGAGGGAGATTATTCTGATAATGACGCCAGAGATATAGGCATCGTAACGGAGGCAATCGGGGCTAATTCCTGATAATGGTTATCGTAATGTCGCTTTTTCCAGTCAAAGACTAATTTTACCTAAGCTTACTGCTAAAACTGGATTATTAAACAGTACAAACTCAAATAAATATTCGGATTGAATATCACGGCGTAAAACATTCAGTGGTTACGTAGCATCATGCCAACGGGGGGAGATCATTCTGATAATGACAATTACTATATAATAATAATAATGAATGCAATGGAATATTATTATGATAATAATCATGAATGCTATTGTATTTAAAATCTTTCTTATTTTAAATACAATTGCATTCACGATTATTATCAGTATATCTTTCTTATTTTCTGTTTTTTTCACAATATAATCTTATAATCACATGAATTCAGAATTGAAAAAGGAAACATTTTTTATTCTGTTCTGAATACTTTTTAATTTTAGAAGTTTTCAAATTTTCCCGAACTATCTTAATTTTCTCTATTCTATCATTCCATCTTCAAAAGTTTTATTTAAAAATATTTTTATACGAATGATGCCCTATCAGATACATAGCTATTCTTGGAACCGCTGAAAAATATTTTGTTGAATATCATTAGTTTTAACTGTGGCAAAAGCATTTTTCTGTTAAGAATTCATTTACCAAGTAAGATTCTGTTAAAAACTTAGATACTTAATGTAAACAGACTATTAAAACAATATAAAAACTAAAAATTTATGGTATTTGGCAAATATAACATCTTGGTATAATTTTCCAATTTTCCTAGGTAAGACTTTAGTTTTTTTCGTTTCGGATATTATATATATATATATATATATATATATATATATATATATATATATAT
>JAPDSC010033766.1:0-10399 GCA_026290005.1 Latrodectus geometricus
GTAAAAATAAATACAAGCGAATAATATTTGTAATATAAATGATTGTCTTTCAATAGCAATTTAATGATTGTCTTTCTATAGCAATTTAAATTACATATATACAGTAGTCACATTTTGAGTTATATCATATTCAATATCTGACTTTTAATGTAAAATAAATTCACGTGAATAATATTTGTAATATAAATGATTGTCTTTCAATAGTTCCTTTCAATAGCAATTTAAATTACATATATACAGTAGTCACATTTTGAGTTATTTCACATTCAATATCTCATTTTTAATGTAAAATTAAATACACGTGAATAGTATTTGCAATATAAATGAGTGTCTTTCAATCGTGTCTGAAAATACATTAGATGATGATTAAGAACCATTCACTTTGAATGAAATCCCTTAATTAGTTTTAAATTCTAAATTTAAATGTCAATGAATTAGTTCTTAAGAGCTTAGTGTTAAAAGTTAAGATTAAATTGCATCACTTGAAATTTAAACTTAGTGCATTCTTATCACTAAATAATGATATACTTTAGAACTACTAAGTATTTAGGTGAGTTGCAGTATAAAAATACCAACAGCTCCTGCACTATGGACAGAATCAGTAAAATAAGCATTATTTTTTAAATTTTATATATAGCATTTTTAAAAGACCTTAATTGTTATTTATTGTCCTTTGATAATTTAGCCTCTAAATGAAATCAATCACTTTATTTATAAAAATGTAGAGCTAATGAGGAACACTTTTTTTTCAAGTAATACTGACATCACAGAAAATCAGTTTTAATTTAAGCGAAAATTCAATTTTTATCAATCTTATCTGTTAATATAAGTAATTTAAAAAATAAATGTTCGATGCTGTTGTTTACTCTTTATAATTTTTATGAAAAATTTAATATTATATTTTGAAAAATTTAAAACAAAATTTTAAAAATGATTTCATTATTTTATTTTTTATTGTTTTTTTTATCCAAACATTCGTTCTTCTGCTTCGGATTTCAATAATGTATCAAAGACCAATTGGGACTGACTAAAATTTTTCCTGCGGCCTTTTGTGAGACTATATGGTAGCTGTTGTTGACAGAATATTGAAATAAAAAAAATCTATGAAACATATTTTTTTCTTTACAGAGCAACTAAGGAAATGTGATTGGAAACCATTCTTAATTAATAAGAGAATAATTGATACAGTTAGAAATCAAGGAATTGGCTCACAATGGGAAATAGGGCAATCTTTCTTTTTATCTAAATTGCATTATCTGAGCATATATTTCAAATTCATATTTGTTTTGAATGTCAGCATTCTGGACCTGCAAAAACTACTTGTAGGGTAATTTTGACTTGCACTTGCTGCACCTCTGATTAAAACAACAATAAATGCCAATTAAATGAAAAGATTATCATTTTTATTGATAAGCATCAATAAAATTACTCCTTAACTTATTCCTTTTCATACTCAACATGGACATTAGAGAAAAAAATCACAACTTCGAAAACCTATATTATCCTTACTGAAGCTAGATATCTTAGCAAAGATTTAATTATTTACAAATTAGCAAGAAAATTAGGGAATCCTGCAGCATCCAAAAATATTGTAAATCATCCAATTGATATTCAAAAAAAAAGAAAAAAAAAAAACGTATATTTTTTAAATCTAGCATACAATTTCCTAACCGAACAACTCCAAAGGTAAATTAAGGTCCCAAAAAATAAAAAAATGAAAAATGAGAATTATAAGATAGTTCATATAAAACAAAGTGTATTTGTTTTATAAGAACAATCACATAATTCACAATTTTGTAAACATTTAAATTAAAGTTACATCTATTCTTTACCTTATTATTGCATGATATTTTTGTGAATATTTCAGAAATATATTTTTGCATATTTTTTATTACAACAATAATAAAATTATTTTGCCATATGGATAAGCAAGAAAAATTAATTAATGCCGAAGAAAACTTATTTAAACACTTAAAAAAAATTTAAAACACAATTTTCGCTCAAATGAACTCAGTTTGTTAGAAATAAATTCTTCAACTCATACATACTGTTACATTTTTCTACATTCTGTTACGTACATGTAGCATAAATTAACGTATTAACGTTAAACATTTTGAAACTAAACTACTTCAAAAGAAACTGAATAACATATCCAGTTTTTTTTTTTTTTTTTTTTTTTTTTTTTGTAATCATGTTAAGTATTTATATTTATTATAAAATTATTTAAATGAGAAATTGTATTTATATTTTCAAATGAATATGCACTTGCAATTCTTTAATATGTTAGATATTTTTAAATTAAATTTTGTTAGACAGTTAAAATATTTATACTTCACTCAAATTATAATTAAAGATACGTTTCGTGTATATCATAAAGAGCTTTTAGAAAATATTTATTGTCTCTTTCGAAACCAGACAAAGAAAATGTTAGACAATAACGTACTAAAATATATTATAAGCTGTATGATGATTTAAAAACGTTATTTGAGTATCTTAATAAGGGCTTATAATTTTTATAATATTAATTATTGATATGACTGTTAAATACTTAAGAATTATGGAAATTTTTGGAAATTGACTATGATATTTTTTGAATAAATGTTGGAATACTCTCCTTAGTAACTAAATGTTAGTTACTTGGGACATTTTGTGACAGAATAATTGTTGAATATTAAAAAAAAAACACTTAAATATTTATTAGAATTTCACTATTTTATTCCTAAAATTAAATTATTTCGAGAGCATCAGTAAAAAATCTATCTAATTTTCTTAACAATTTATAATGTCTTTAAAAAGTCATTAGATACATAAAAAAAAGAATACATGTTTGTTAATAATATCAACATTTTATGATTTGTCCGTTCCATTCCAATTCAAAAATTGATTACATAACATTTCGTGATTATTTAGATATATATTTTGTAAAATTATAGGTTCGTTTAATTTTTAATAAATTATTTATATTGAGATCATTTATAGTTTATATTTTCTACATATGTGCATCATCTGAGTAAATATGCTAATTATGGTTTTATATGTTAATTTAATTTAAGACATAATATAGAAATTTATCGTTTGAAAGATACTTTTTCACAAATGCTTAAATATGGACATTACATGCATTTATTTTTCATTACAATATTTTGGGAATTAATCATTTTTTAGTTATTTTTTACAGATCAAAGTATTGTCACAAATATGCATACAAAAAAATTGATATTTGAAAATTTCGCATACATATTTTCTTTAAAAGTTTAAGTATTTTATAAATTTTCCATATATAGTATTAATTTGAGAGACATAGTTAATATGTATAAGTCATATTAATAAATATTTTATAATTGTGCTCAGCAGTCACTTATAAACATTAATTTATTTAATATAATTAATTTTATAAACATTTTTGCTACAACTGAAATGTATAAAAAGTAAAATATTCATAGATGTTTAAATATTTTTATTTTACCAATATATTAAACATTTATATTTAATGATGTTTACATATTTATATTTAAAAACCAAAAAAAAAAGAATTATCACGGGTAAAATTTAATACAAAAATAATTGTTTTTAAAATCTTATGGTAATATTTTAGATAAAATATTCAACTCAATCTAGCAAAATATAAATACATTTAATATATTCCATGAAATAACTGCACTTTTATAAATAAATGCATATTTATTTTTGTATTTCAATCAAAATGCTTTAATGTTTACTGTTTCACTCTCTTTAAGAAAACTATTCAAAGGACGAAAAGAAATTAACATGTATACTAAATTTATCCCATATTAAGTAAACTCAGATTCTTTTGATAAATTTTTGAATTTTTATAACTATAGAATTCTCTGAATACTATTTGAGTAAATTAAATCAAATTTCAATGTATCCATTGTTTCATAAATAGAGTATTTATTTACCAAATGAATTATGCAAACAAATATTTGTTCATCTTTTTCGTTTAGTAAGAGAAAATGTTTCATTCAACAAGAATTTATTTATTACTTTACTTTTGCTTGCAATTATATTTTTAATACATTTAGATTGGAAAACTAAGTAATAGTAATATTTCAATATCACAGATATATAAATACATTAAAATCTAAATAAACATTTAATTTCTCCAAATTTTCTTAAAAATAATTTAATCCCGTTATTTTTAATTTCTGCACTGAATTCATATTTTGAATTTTAAATAAAAAATAATACTCTAATTAGAATCAAGCAATTTCTATTGGCTTTTATAATTTTTTAAATTACAATTCTACAAAAAATATTCTATGTAACATCAAAATGGTAATTATATCACAAGCATATTATAATTTATACTCGTGTTGGTAAAAAATATTTAATTTTTAATAATGTTACCCTTGCACTTTCAAATATTGCAAATATGCATATTTCATTGCAAATAACAACGAGGAATGAATTATTTATTCATTATAATTTATTTAAAAATTACCCAAGTAATAAAAACATTATTAAAACAATAGAGTTCAATATTAGTACATATGGATTCTTTACTATGGATTAATTACAAGTCCATGACTACGAATAAAAAGACACTAAATAGTTGAAAAAAATAATATCAGTCATTCGTAAATAATTTAATTGGTATTTAATGTATTAAATACAGAACTGATGCAATTTATTTATTAATATTATTTATCACACTTGCTACAGAACAAATATGCATTTACTTTATTGATGTGTATTTTATTTTGCGTACGATACATAATCTGTTTCCTTTTAATTCTTTGAAAATACAATAGAAGAAAATGAGTTTTTTCAACACACAATGGAAGAAAATAAGTTAATTAAGAAGATAATAATTACACACAGGAGAATTTCTCAAATAATTTATTCAGTAAATTACTAAGTAAGAATTTTCAATATTGATATTTGCTAAACTCTCACAACAATAGGGCTATTATTACGAAAAACTGCTAGATTATAATACCACAAGGTCTTCGACAAATTATAAGGCAATTATAAAAACGATATTACAAAATAATGCACATTTACAAATATCATTGTCGTAATCATTTTAATAATAAATATAATTATCATTTTAACGGTATGTAAATTATAATTATTAGCATTTTAAGTATCATGTATAAGCAAGTAGTAAAAGGTAATATAAAAGTAGTAAAATATTTATATTAAGTAACTCTTCATAGGTACATTCATACTTTCAGAAACTAACTGGTACTAAGACAAATTATTAAATTTAAGATTAAAAACTCCTTTAAATTAAAAAAAAATGTGATTATTTTTCATACATTTAGAAAGAGCAAAGTTCGTACTGCACACTGTAAACAGATAATGTTTTTTTTTCACAATTTCAATTTTTTAAAGATTTTTACCACATTTAACATTACAATTTAATATACAAGATTCAAAATGAAAAAATATATTTACTCTAATTTTGTATATAAGAAATTGCGTTGTTATTTTAAGCTATCTTTGTCTCTATTTTTCTTACTTTCATAATAAAATACACATAAGTTTACATTTTATTAAAAAACGACATATTGCTGATAATGAAGTTATTTAGAAACTTATCACAATTTTTAACCTGGAGGAGTCATGATACTTATGAATATCGATTTGAAGAGAGCATTACCAAAATCTATACTTTGAGATGTCTAGAAAAATATGCGAATAATTTTTCAGGACTTTGAAGACCAAAATTGCATTTTGAAATGGTAGCTTATTGCTCTCTTGAGGAATGAAGAACTTACATTTTTAAGAAAAATGTTGCCTTCAAGGAAATATGTTTTTATATGTCTCAAAAATAGAAGTTTTTATCTTACATAACTTTTCAAATAAAGAAATAGGTTGATCCTAATTAAATAAACTTGATTTTTTTTAAATTAATGTGTTTGAAAAAATATATTTGTGTAAATTTGAAAATGTATTATTTTCTGTGTGTGTGTTTTAAACACACTACATTATTATTGACTACATTGTTCTTTTTGTTCTAGTTCATTTTTCTACTTTGTTCACTACATTGTTCATTGACTACATGGTTCTTAATGATAGATGTCATCAATTTGGAATGTGTTATATTTTAATGTTCCATAATAATTTAACCGAAAACGAAGAAGTATGTAAGTTGAACATAATGGAATAGTATTGCTTTCATTAAATGTTAAATATGTTCACTTTACAAACTTGAGTATATCAAATAAGTAAGTTGAAAACATTTAACAATTAATGAAAGCATTACTATCTATGAAGAACTAAGATTCTGTTGTTCTATGTGCAATATACAGTAACAGAATCTGAGTTATTTATACATAGAACAGCAAAGCTTCTATATATAAAGGTTTATCAATAACATTCAAAACAAATATTGTTTTATTACTTCTATTATAATCTCACCTGTATCAAATTACAATCTATGTTGATCTATAATTTACATTTTATGAGTTATATAGTTTATATTGTGCTCTCTAGATATTCCATAATATATTAATATGCATATTATCCATTTAAATGCATAGAAGATAAAATGCACTACTCACATTATTTGATTTATCTATAACATCGTTTAATGTAATGTTCTATCTAACATATTAGAGTGGTGTAATGTTTAATCATACCTGTGTTCGCGAGAATCACTGGTCACTATCAATGCTATAAAGACATATTGTCCTAATTATCTTACTGACCATTTAAACAGAGGATATTAACTCGATTTACGATTCGTATTTGAATTAATAGGTTCTCAAATATACTTATATGTATTATTCACATATATATTATGAGGAAATCTATATCAGTAGTATATACATTTAGGAGAAGCATTTAATTTTTGAAATAATACATTAATATGGGATATGGAGTTTTTATATAGACAAATTAATATGATACATTTAAAGACTTGTATAAATTCAAGTAAATTGCACTACAATGTACTTGTAGTGCAATTCCTTATGTTCCTTATGTTGTAGTTTTTAGATAAATTCAAATATGATTTGAAATTATATGGAAAATAGATATTTTTTATCTGCTTATAAAATATTAAAATCTAAAATTTAAAAGCATATAAATCCTACAAAATAATAAAAAAATAGGATTTATAAATCACAATCATATTTTTAGTATATCAAGAAAATATAAATAAATATATCATAAAAAGAAATAGTAAAGGTAAAAATTACTCTTTTTACCAAAAAAAAGTTTCAAAATTAAAGGAACCCATAAAATTCTTCCCCAAATAAAAAGAAATGGTTCATGAATTCAGAAATATTTTTTGCATGATTTTTCATTAGCTTTTTTTTTACATTATTTTCAGAGTTCCTTTCATTAAAAAATATGATTTGAAATAAGCAAATACAGGTTTAAGAAAGTAAAAATAAATTAAGATTTGCTACAAAGGCCCTAACATATATTTTGTTTTAATTAAAATAAATACGAATTAAGGATATTCTTTGTATAATGTTTGAGACAAAATATTACCTTTTGGTACTTTTATTTTCATATTAATTACTATGCATGCATACATATTTTCAAAAAATGTTTTATTTAATTAATTTCATTTTTGTGAAATATTATCATAAACTGTTACTTTATAGTATTTTCTGATTTATGTTTTATCTTGAAAAACACTATCTGAAAAGTGAAAGTGGACAGGAAAAATATTTACTTACATATAACTACAGTAAGGAATTTATTATCTGTATAATAAAAGTTGTACTCAGAAAAAATTACTTTTAATTTTTCATATTATTTTTGCTTACCATATTTGCAAAAACAAATTACTAATGATTTTAGGTAAAGGACTTAATGAAATATGAAACATTGTTTATGAAAAATAATTCCATACATTTTTAAAATTTTTGGATTACAAATAGAAAATAGTGAGAAGTCTTCTAATATTTATGTTAGGCCTTTATGATTTTATTAATTAAATAAATTATTTAATTAATAAAATCTGACTGTACTGAATCTGACGTAACTGAAAAATCATGGATTTCTTCAGTGCTATGAATAATGGAATTCATGCTAATTTTTTAAATAACTTAAAAACTATATTGGTATTTTAAAACATTTATTTATATTACCAAATTGCGTTTAAGATTTTGAACGAACTATAAGGATTTCTTAATACTGATTTATTTTAAAACATTTTTAATTAGAATATGTTTTATTTTGTATGGAATAGAAAATGTTAGGTTACTTCAATAAATATAAGTAAAAAAATACAATGAAAAACAAAATTTTTATTCGATGAATATTTTTGAGTAGTTTTTATTTCTAGCAACGTATTTTTAAAACTCATGTAAAAAATAATGCTACAAAACAGTTTAATAAATGAAGTTATTTTTATAGCTACTCTCTACGTTGGTACAATTATTTTAAAGTAATTTTCTAACTATGGATAAACATACCTTTTTAATTATTGTTACAGTAAAGTAAAATTAAAAGTGTTATTATAATAAAAATAATAATAGTATTTTTATTAATAATATCCGGATAAGTTAAAATTAAGCTTGCAAATAAGTAAGAAGTTAACTGAAATCTATAGTCTTTTTTGGATATTGAATAACAGATATAACATGGTGTTTATAATAAAATATAATAAGAATAAACCTATAGCATATCTTTATATATTATCTATATTTAATCATATATTATTAAGATCAATATACCTTTTTAACAAAAAAAATTAAGTGTTCTCAACAATATTGTCAAGTTAATAATGAATATGAATAAAAGATATGCTTATTTTCTATAGAAAACACTTTTACAGATTAATAAGAAGGCCATGTTGTGTAATTAAACCAATTTTTTCTTGCCAACCAAGTTTTTCTTGGATGAACTGAAACCGAGCTTTTCTTGGACAATAATTTTTATAATAAATACAATTTAATAATAAACCTTCTTTGTTGCATAAACATATGTCCAGAAATTTAAGAAAATCCGGAAATAAGCTGAAACTAATTGCTGAAGAAAAAATGCTTCATTTAGAAATATCATACACATGGTCAACATTTATGCAAATTATAAGAAAGCATCTAATGTCACCAAAGGTTAGCCTCAATGAAGTGGGCGTAAGATTGGTATTTAAAGGAGCCTATAGCAAATAAGTAAACGTATTCACAACCTTTCTGTATGGTTTCTAGTATCACGACCGCATAGGTATGATACTGAGGCTGAATGTGGATGGTATTTTACGCAGTAGTTTTTCAGCCATCTGGAACGCGGGCGTAATAGACGCTAGTAGCCTGGTAACTCAGAATTGTCCAAAATGACATTTTTCGGCTGTGGAAACACTTCCAAAACGATGGAAATGTCAGTAGACGTTACATTGCAGGCAACTTCTTCAGTGACATCATTATTTAATAGCAACTGCCAAAAAGAAAAGACGAAGAAAAACAGCGAACTATCGCATCAGCTATCGTCAGTTACATAGATGTATGGTTTCGACAACACATTGTAGCTAGCGAACAGCATGGAATAGAGCATATGCAATGCGGACTTCACAGCGGACATGTTTTTTTTTCAGTCAAAGTCGATGTTTAACATGCAGTCCAATTCGTTCGGGCGTTCATATGTTGAACACCAATTACCCAGTAACACTAAGACACGACCATTGAATTAAAGCATTATATTGCTTTTAGAACATATCTATATGTTTAAATCGGAACTAGTTTGGCCAAATGTTTTCGGACATCATTTTAAATAACATGGCTGTTTGGTTATTGTTGACGTGGACTCTTAATTTCTGCTTATAGCAGTTCTTCCCTATTCGAACATCGTCAATGATTTCTTTCAATCGAAGGATACCTAATTTCTGGAATGAGAAGCATTCTCATCTGAATTAAATACGATAGTGCATCTGTGGGACATGCTTGAGTGATGATCAGTTCTTGCATCTGAAACTGAACCTTCGGAGAGCACTACTTGTTGAGTGGAGTTCTCTGACCCAACTACAAATTTATAATGTGATTCTCAGCATGCTTTGGCGTTGTACGGAAAATATTTTCTGGTATGGGAGAAATCGAACGTATTCATATATATGTATGTATATATATGAATACGTTCGATTATATATATATATATATATATATATATATATATATATATATATATATTGGTGTGGTAATGTACATTTATTTACAAAACGTTATTTATACATTTATTATTTTGGAATATTCTTAAAATATTTACATCTTTATACTGCCAGTATTATATTACACTGTTCCTATTATAGATAATATATAATTACATATCTGCATATAAATGTATATAAAGGTATTTTCAATAAGAAATGGTACTAACATTTTAAGCACTAATGAGAATTAAAATATTTATATAGTTTAGTGGATGTAAGATATTATTTTTTACAGAACAATCTGGGTACATTAAAATGAATACATTGTCCATT
>JAPDSC010033767.1:0-20544 GCA_026290005.1 Latrodectus geometricus
AGCTTTTACAGATTGTGGAAGGTCTGGCGTCGCAAAAGTCAGAATGAGATGTTTAGTATTAATAAACTTCCCATCCCTTCTGACTGTAATGCGCTCAACAGCACAGACCTTCTGATTTAGTAAATTCTCCAGAATTTCATCCGTCGGCGTAAAAAGCAAATCTCTTGCGGATATGACACCACGAGAAAAGTTCAAACTACCGTGAGGCGACACCGTTACCTCAATATTAGCAAGATGCGTCATTTTTATTAAAATGGCTGCCTGAGTAGCATTGGCAACCTCAATTTGTAAATCACCAGATCGCACTTTTCTAATGTTTTTAACTTCCCCTACAGTGCCCGATATTCCTTTTTCTATGAGAAAGGGGGAAACATTTTCAAAATTACCCTCCTTTCTTTTAATTATCAAGAATTTACAATTTAAGTTTTCAAATTGTTGCTCCCGTGGGAGAAAAGATTTTGTTTTATTTTCCATTTATTTAGATTAAAATTTCGGGATCTGACCGCACCACCCACCACGGAGTCCTACAAGGGGATGCAGACCAGCTGCACCAGTGCTAGCCAGATCCTATACGCTCACAGTACATCCCTGTGATGGCCTCCACCCTTAACGAGTCATCCAGCAGATGTACCGATCGCTTGATCCATAAAGCCGATTGATGTGCTGAGGACCACAACACACCTCCCGTTTACCTGAAGCAGAGGCCAAAGTAATGTGTTGGTCTCTGGGGGCCTCAATTGCCAGGACCCTCCTTTCCAGGGACACGGGTCTCCACGCACGGCAAACACGTGGGTGGCTTAGTCCCCAAGAGTAGCTAATAGCAACAGAGCGGCGACAGCTGCTCAAGGGGAGCCCTCAACCTCGTAAGAGGCAACCACAATGAGGGAGAAAAGGAAAGAAAAGCAGAAGGGTAGACAAGAGAAGAAAAGAAAGAAGAGGACAGATCACTGGGGTACCTCGGGATTGTGACACCCGTGTTTACTTAAAGAAAGTAAACCCCCTGAGGGGGTCTCCAAGCAGGAGAAAGCGTTTTGGGTGGATATCAGTCGTCTTTTAGGTTCTTTTGAAATTTTTAATTTAAGAGCTTTCTCTGCTTTTGATTTGGCAAAAAGAGCCTTTTTTGAAAATGTCGGAGTTTTTTTTTAATTTAGGCTTTTCAGATAATTGGGGTAATTTGACTGGGCAAATCGAAAATGATTCGGTTTGGCTGCTGCTTGATTTGGTGACTTTTCTGGCAGCATTGGCATAACTGACTCCTGGTTGGGGAGTACGTGAAGTGACTTTTTTCCTCGCCTCAGGATATGAACATTTGTTTTGTACTTTTACCGTGGTGATCTCCTTTTCCAGCAAATACTGAGGACAAGTTCGAGAATAGGAGGGATGGTCACCGTGACAGTTGACACAAACCTCCTTCGCTGTGCAGTTCGAGCTATCGTGGCCAACCACCGCGCAACGAGCGCAGGTGATTTTGCCTCTGCAAGCGTTTCTCGAATGTCCAAAGCGCTGACATTCGAAACAACGCAAGGGATTCGGGTTATATGGCCTGACGGGTAAATTCATATACGCAGCTTTTACATACTGCGGAAGGTCTGGGGTCGCAAAATTCAGAATCAGGTGCTTGGTATCAATAATGTTACCATCCCGTCTGACTGTGATGCGTCTTACGCCACAGACCTTCTGATCTTGTAAATTTTCGAGAATTTCGTCCGTCGGCGTATATAATAAATCCCTTGTTGAGATAACACCACTAGAAAAGTTAAGATTTCCGTGAGGTGAGACAGTCACTTCAAAGTTTGCCAGAGTTTTCATACTTGCCAGAATAGCTGCTTGAGAGTCTGAAGCAGCCTCTACAAGCAAGTCACCAGAGCGCATCTTTTGAACCTTTTTAACTTCCCCTACTATTCCCTTTGAAATTAAGAAAGGAGATACAGTTGTAAAGTTTCCTTCCTTTCTTTTCACTATAAAAATTTTTGGGTTTAATGTCTCAAATTGTTGTTCCCGCGGGAGAAAAGTAAAGTTTTTGTTCTCCATTAATATTTTTAAAAATTCAGGACCTGACCGTACTACCCACCACCGAGTCCAACAAGGGGATGCAGACCAGCTGCACCAGTGCTAGCCAGATCATATACGCTCACAGTACATCCCTGTGATGGCCTCCACCCTTAACGAGTCATGCAGCAGATGTACCGATCGCTTGATCCATAAAGCCGATTGATGTGCTGAGGACCACAACACACCTCCCGTTTACCTGAAGCAGAGGCCAAAGTAATGTGTTGGTCTCTGCGGGCCTCAATTACCAGGACCCTCCTTTCCAGGGACACGGGTCTCCACGCATGGCAAACACGTGGGTGATTTATTCCCCAAGAGTAGCTAATAGCAACAGAGCGGCGACAGCTGCTCAAGGGGAGCCCTCAACCTCGTGAGAGGCAACCACAAGAAAAAGCAGCAGGTAAGAGAAGAGAAGAAAATAAAGAAGAGGAAAGATCACTGGGGTACCTCGGGATTGTGACACCCGTGTTTACTTAAAGAAAGTAAACCCCCTGAGGGGTACACCCTGAAGGGCGGTAACAATAAGGAGGCTTCGATAATTAGGTTGGCTCGTGGATTGTGGAGATCTTTTCATCACGACAATTTCTCCTCGTTCAAACGTCATAGGTGTACATCTCTTTTTATCGTAATACTGCTTTATTTTTTGTCGATATTTTCTATTTGTCTTCGAGATTTTTCCTGCAGTATAGATGGATCTTTCCGAAGCTGAGCTTCTTGATCAACTAACTTTCTCAAAATTCCGTCATTGAGAATAATCATGAAGCATTTCAAATGGTGTCTTGTTCGTTGATTTGTTTACAAAATTGTTCAAGTTTCTATCAATTTCATGTACTTTAGCATCCCAATCTTTATTATTTTGATTTTCCATACCCGTTGTTACGGTAGACAATATTGTTCTATTAACTATTTCAATCATTCCATTTGCACATGGTCGCTTCGTACAATTGAGTGTATCTACAATCTTTTTTCAGTACAATATTGTTGAAAGTAATGCGAAGTTCCTCTATCTGTAATTATTTTCTGAGGTAGACGATAAGTATTTATAAATTTTTTCAGACCCTTCATTTTATGTTACGTACTCTTTACTAAGGTCAATTAGACAAGTCTTGTGAAATTATCTATCATAACCAAAAGTTTTTGTTTACTTTTAGAACTCTTAAAAAAGGTCCCAAATGATCCATCTATATAATTGCAAAATGTCTTTGGCCAATTTTATTTTGATTCAATAAGCTATGTGGTTTTCTTTCCGGCGTTTTGTTCATTGAACATTTAAAACATTTCGAAATGGGTCTTCGTACATAACGTTTCATATAAGGAAACCAATGCATCTCATTTGCAGTTCTGCCAGCAGAAAAACGTCCCATAAGATCATGAAATTTAATAACTGTACTTTTCCTCATATTCTTTGGAACAACATAGAGAAATTTTTATTTTCCGTTTTCGTTTATGAATTTAAATAATTTGTTTCTCTTGAAGACGTAATTTCTTATAAGCTGTTTTTTTCTTTTGTTTTATCCTGGTCTTTTTTCTTAAATATTTCTATCAAGTTTCGTATTTCGGGATCAGCTTCTTGTATCATCAATATTTGCTCATCTTTACTGAGAATCAAATTTCTAATTTATCCTCGATAAGGGATGTTAATGTATCTTCTGGTTCCAAAACTGGAGCTCTGCTCATTGCATATACATGAGTCAATTTCTTTCCAGATCTATGTTCAATTTCAAAGTCAAATTCTTGAATTAAATCACACCATCTTGCAATCTGAGGGTTGTTTGTTTTCTTTGAATTCATGTACGTCAATGGTTGGCAATCTGTCACTATTTTGAATTTAATGCCTAATAAATACTGTCTTAATCTTTTGAGAGTCTACACAATAGCAATCAATTCGAGCTTGCTTGAATGATATTTCTTTTGAATTTCAGTTTTCTTTTTGCTAACAGACCAACCGCCAACCGCCATTTATTATTAGATCCTTGTTGTAGAAGCATGCCCACTAAAACACTGGAACTTGCATCGCAATGTACTTCCGCTTTCGCTTAAGTGTCATAATGAGCTAACACAGGTTGCTCTGTAAGGCTATTTTTCAGAAATCGAAATGACTTATCTTGCTCATCTTACCACTTGAAATATTCTTCTTTTTCCAAGAGTCGTGAGAGAGGTTCTGCGTTTTGAGCATATCTTTCCACAAATCTCCGAAAATAACTAGTTAAACCTAAAAGCTACGAGTATCATGAATATTCTTAGGAGTTAGAATTTCTTTTATTGATCTTACTTTTCTCATCCCTGGTTTTATTCCCTCTCCATTAACTTAAAATATTCTTCTTTTTCCAAGAGTCGTGAGAAAGGTTCTGCTTTTTGAGCATATCTTTCCACAAATCTCCGAAAATAACGAGTTAAATCTAAAAGCTACGAGTATCATGAATATTCTTAGGAGTTAGAAATTCTTTTATTGATCTTACTTTTCTCATCCCTGGTTTTATTTCCTCTCCATTAACTATGTTCTTAACCCCTTCGCACTGGGTCAACACCCCCTAGAATACAGCGTCAGTTAGGGGTCATCGGAAGAAGACTTATTGATATTTTCGCCATCGCATAAAAGAATTTTGCTTCACTTGATATTTATTTTTTTTATCAGAAAAAAAATAGAATAAGAAATTTTAATCTTAATGAGAATAGGAAATTTTGAAATTGTTTATCCTGTTATTTTTTACTGGAACAGTGATATGTAAAATTTAATATTAGAATTTTAATATCATAACTATATCAAACTCCATTTCCTTAATGTTAAAACAAGTAGTAATTAACACTAAAATTGAAATACGGATTAAGTCGAAAGTGTTTATAATTTAAAAAAATATTAAATTTTTATATTATCTATCGTATTACAACTAGACACAATTGAAAATACTCATTTATTGAAAAATAGTAAGGCATAAAAAATTAGATTGTTTTTCCCGTTGGTTATTTGTTAAGAAAATATTTCTATGATGTTAAACATTTGAATTTTAATGTCACAATTAAATAAAATTGCATATTCTTGAATTTAAATAAATAAGTGAATAACGCAAAAAATAAAACACAAATTATATGCAACAACAACAAATTAGAAATATAATTTCCTATCTAATGTGTGAAATGTTATTTTTCTAATGTTTTTAATTTTCGTTTTCTAGGAGTTTTTTTGACAAATCATTTTTAATTTGACAATAATTTTTCAAAAGTATATTATATATTTTTTTTAGACGACACCCAAACAATTCGCCTTACTATGTCTTCGGGCAGTGGCGTACCTAGAACTTTTGCCGCCCGGGGCGATCTCCAGTTTGCCGCCCTTTCTATTATAAGTCAATCAAATAGTGGTTTTTATAAATTAATACACATAAATAAATTATTAAGTTATTTAATCAATATTAACTAATACACAGAGTAAATTTTTTTAGACATATTTGTATACACTCATAAACATATTTATATAATATCTACTCTTCTTGCTTTCATACTAGGAAAATCGTGTATAATGCTCTCAAAATTTATATTATTTGTAATTTCTTGTTCTATTGACAATATTGCAAGATTTTGTAGTCTTAATTGACTCATTGTAGAACGAAGATATTTTTTTATCAACTTCAATTTTGAGAAGCTTCTTTCACAACTAGCGACACTGATTGAAATTGTTAAAAAAATTCTTAACAAAATTACAATGTTGGGAACAGAATTTTCTAACCTATACAGCTGAATAAATTTTAGCAGATCAAGAGGGCCCTTCTCCCCATTTTTCTAATGTTTTGCCTCTTCTTTTAGTGTAGGTATAGCCATAAAAATCTGGATCCTTTTTCTTTCAATATGGAACTTTTCTTTTTCAATGTCAATCAAGTCATTTATTTGACATTCAAATTCTTCATTTAGTAGGTTACACGGTATTATACACGAATATTTTCTTACAAGGCCATGCAACTGATCGAAGCGTTCTTTTATTTCCTTTATAATTCTGTTCATAGATGAAAACATTTCTCTTCGTACTTCTTTTTCTAAGGATAGACCCACGTCTCGCGAATTTTCCTCACTCATATTTTTTCTCCTTCTAATTAGACGCTCAGTCGATATCTCCAACTCTTCACAAACTATTTTGGCTGCTATAACAGCGTTTTGTACTAGCGTATCTCTTTGTTCCATGAAATATGTTTGCAAAGAATTTAATTTTATATGGCATTGGTGGTCATTTAACCCTTTTATTTGCAGGTATTTTTGAGCGTCATTAATTTCGAAAAGGACGGGTTCCCATAAATGAAGGTAACATAGAAAAAAAGAAAAAAAAAGGATTGCATAGAATTGAGTAATATTCCAGCATCGGATCTCGTTTTACTATTTTCTTCTTCAGATGTCAATTCTTCCAAAGCGCTTACCACCTGAAGACTTCAGGTGTATGGCCAGAGAAACAAGTATCTACATCATTGTAAATTTCAAAGTTATTCATTAACGATGGTTGGTTGGGTTTTGTGGCGCAAGGTCCAAAAAGGACAAGATGCGCCAAAAATTAATATTTAAAGAGAATTTATAAAGATTAGACAAAACCCAAACTCAACATTAAAAAGTTAAAATACAAAAATAAAGGTATATATTTATTTTAATATCTAAAAATGTATAAGTAAATGAAAGTAAAATAAAATTCAACAAATTTAAATAAAATTAAGGAAACCAATTTCCCTTAAAAAGGAAAAAAGGTTTCGGTGGGGTGGCTCCCCCACGAAATCATACATGGTTAAAAGGTCTGTGGTAAAATATTTAAAACGGTAAATGTTAAAATTTGAGCATGCAATTAAAATATGAGTAACAGTATATGGTTCATCACACGTTTCACACCAGGGATTTAGTTTACTTAAAAACAAATGTCTGTGTGTGAAACGTTTGTGTCCGATACGAAGGCGAGTTAAACGAACATCCGCACTTCGTAGCGGTAAAACAAATGATGGGATGACGGATGGAAAAATGGATAATCGGATCATTGTGAAGGCTAGTCTTCTTGCAAAAATGGACACAGCAACTCTTGCTTGGAGATAATGTGAAGCAATTCTCTGCACACCATGCAGCTATTTTATTAACAGATGTTTGTAGTTGTCTCTCAATTAAACGCATATTCGATCCTTGGCAAGATATTTGCAGGTCGTCCACATACATAGTGCCATGTACTGAAGGTGAGAGAAGATGAAGGATATGACTGATGTAGATGTTAAAAATTGTTACGCTTAAAATAGAGCCTTGGGGAACACCCTCGGCTTGATTAAAAGTATTGGACAAAAGGTGACCAATACGTACTTTAAAAACACGGGAGCGTAAGAAATTCTGTAGGAATATCGGAAGATTACCCCGAAAGCCAAAATCATATAAACAACGGAGAACACCGTATCGCCATGTACGGTCGTATGCCTTTTCGATGTCGAAGAAGATGGAAACCAGATGATTTCTCCGCACAAAAGCGTAGCGGATTTGGGTTTCCAAGAATGCTATGTTATCAAGAGTGGATCTTCCTTTACGGAAACCACTCTGATTGACATGTATACATTTGTTTTCTTCTAAGACATGCACGAGACGGGCGTTGACCATACGTTCGAGAGTCTTACAAAGGCAACTCGTCAGAGCTATAGGTCGGTAATTTAATATTTCTGAGGAATCCTTACCAGGCTTCAGAACCGGAATTACTATTGCTTCATTCCAAAGAGAGGGAAATTCATTTTCAGTCCAGATTCTATTGAACAAAATCAATAAGTTCGATAGGAAATCTGGACTCAAATGTTGAAGCATAAGATAGCTAATTCCATCAGGTCCTGGGCTGGTATTATTGGCCTGCTGTAAAGCTTTCTTCAATTCTAATATTCCAAATTCGCAGTTGTAGGATAAGTTTTGTCCATGGTTGAAATGAATTGGTCTTCGCTCAGCATGACTCTTAGTCCTTAAAAACGAAGGACTGTAAGAGTCAGTGCTTGAGACACTAGCAAAACTTTCACCAAGGACGTTAGCTATTTCCTTAGGAGAAGAGTGTATAGCAGCTCCGGTTTTTAGAATAGGAATGGAGAATTCCCTATAAATACCATTGGCTGCTTTCACTCTTCTCCACAACTGCTTACTGGTTATGGAAGAATTTATTGAAGATATATAGCTAGCCCAGGATTCCTTCTTACTTCTACGACGAGCTCTGCGAGCTAACGCTTTTGCTCTCTTAAAGGCAATAAGATTCTCCGTTGTGGGGTACCTCCGGAAAAGCCCCCATAACTTCCTTTTATTTTTGTATGTTTGTTGGCATTCATTGTTCCACCATGGTTTGCAACGCCGTTTGGGTTTAGAAGAACTTTTAGGTATTGCTGTATCAGCTGCACTTATAAGTGTTTCAGTGACTTTTTGTACGGTATTATTAATATTCTCGATCGTAACCATTTTATCATCAACGACTGCCAATTGTGTAAATAACGTCCAATCTGCCCGACTGTACACGTAAGTAGGTTGACAAATTCGTACACTACTACCTCCAGTCTGGGAGATGACGAGTAGGAAATGATCGCTGTTATGCAGATCATTCCCAACTGTTGAATTTAACATCGGCAGAAGTGACGGTGAACAAATGGCGAGATCGAGAGAATGAAATGTCCTTGTGGGTGTGTGGAAGTATGTTTTCTCGTCGGTATTCATCAGACAGAGGCTATTATCAGAAATAAAACCCTCAATCTGACGACCGCGAGAATTGGTATCGTCACTTCCCCACAAAGTATTATGTCCGTTAAAGTCACCGAATAACAAATATGGTGAAGGCAGCTGATCAACTAATGTATCAAGTTCTTCTTGGCGGATGACATCATGTGGTGGCAAATACAAGCTACAGACTGTAATCAAACATGTTGTATGAATTCTGACAGCTACAGCCTGTAGGGTTGTATTGATTGGATGGACAGTGCTGGGATAGTTATTGGATGTTAATATGCAAACACCACCAGACACTGCACCATCGTCACCACAGTCTTTTCTAAAGCATTGAAACCCACGCATAGTGATGTTATTTGTAGACTTCAGGAAGGTTTCCTGAAGTGCTATGCATGCGGGGTTATAAGCTGATATAATAGACTTGATGTCATCAAGATGTGAACGCAAACCATGACAGTTCCAACAAATAAAGGAAGTTATTATTTAAATTGAAAAGCTCCTCCCCCGGAGCTGGAAGGCGAGTCTTCTATCATTTCCTCGAGCGATAAATTATCGTCCGAGGGATGAAGAGAGACAGCATCAGCTTCCAGGGATGACATGGCTCTACGGGTGGATAAGGAGGACTTTCGTGGGCCCTCCTTTGCAGATTTTAATTTTGAGGCTTTTACGCCTCGAGATTTAGCCAGAGAAGCTTTTCTAAATAATGTGGATGTTGATTTTGGCCTTTCATTTGATGATTGGGGTAATCTCATTGCAGGAAGTGGCAGGGTATCGGTTTGTGTACTAGAACTTTTGGTGACTTTTTCTGCTACGGCTGCATAACTCATACCAGGCTGTGGCGTACGAGAGGCGACAATTTTCCTAGCCTCATGATAGGTAATTTTGTTTTTAACCTTTAACGTGGTGATTTCTTTTTCGTGAGCCCATTGAGGACAACTTCGAGAATAGGAGGGATGGTCACCATTACAGTTGACAGAAGCCTCCTTCGCTGTGCAGTTCGCACTATCGTGGCCAACTACCGCGCAGCGAGCGCAGGTAACTTTGCCTCTGCAAGCGTTTCTCGAGTGTCCAAAACGCTGGCATTGAAAACATCGCAAGGGATTTGGAATGTGTTGTCGGACGGGTAAATTCAGATAAGCAGCTTTGATTTTGTCAGGAAGGTCTGGGGTCGCAAAGGTCAGAATGAGATGTTTAGTGTCAATGAACTGACCATCTCTTCTGACTCTGATGCGTTCAACACCGCAGAACTTTTGACTTTTCAAGTTATCAAGAATTTCTTCCGTCGACGTGTTTAACAAATCTCTTGCGGAAATCACTCCACGTGAAAAATTTAAATTTCCGTGAGGCAGGACAGTCACCTCTATATTTGCCATTAATGTCATGTTGATTATTTTAGATGCCTGAGTAGAGTTTGCAACCTCTATCAATAAGTCACCAGAACGTATTTTCTGGATACCACTGACTTCTCCTACAAAACCCGATATTCCTTTTTGTATAAGAAAAGGGGATACTTTTTCAAAAGAACCCACTTTTCTTTTAACAATAAAAAATTTGCAATTTGAATCATTTAGTAGATGCTCCCGTGGGAGAAAAGATAATTTGCGGTTTTCCATAATTATATGATAAAATTTCGGGACTTGACCGCACCACCCACCACCGAGTCCAACAAGGGGATGCAGACCAGCTGCACCAGTGCTAGCCAAGTCCTATACGCTCACAGTACATCCCTGTGATGGCCTCCACCCTTAACGAGTCATCCAGCAGATGTACCGATCGCTTGATCCATAAAGCCGATTGATGTGCTGAGGACCACAACACACCTCCCGTTTACCTGAAGCAGAGGCCAAAGTAATGTGTTGGTCTCTGGGGGCCTCAATTACCAGGACCCTCCTTTCCAGGGACACGGGTCTCCACGCACGGCAAACACGTGGGTGATTTAGTCCCCAAGAGTAGCTAATAGCAACAGAGCGGCGACAGCTACTCAAGGGGAGCCCTCAACCTCATGAGAGGCAACCACATTGAGGGGGAAAAGGAAGGAAAAGCAGAAGTGTAGAGGAGAGAAGAAAAGAAAGAAGAGGATAGATCACTGGGGTGCCTCGGGATTGTGACACCCGTGTTTACTTAAAGAAAGTAAACCCCCTGAGAGGAGCTGCCCAAGGGGAGCCCCCAACCTCGCGAGAGGCAACCACAATGAGGGTTGGTTGGTTGGGTTTTGTGGCGCAAGGTCCAAAAAGGACAAGCTGCGCCAAAAAATTAAGTTTTAAGCAGAACTTTTATTTGCAAAACCCATACACAACGTTAAAAATTTAAAAAACAAAAATAATTGTATATAAATATATTAAAATCTAAATGAGTAAAATTGTAAAGGTAGAGTAAAACTCATAAAATTTAAATAAAATAAAGAAATCCAATCGCCCTTAAATAGGCAAAAAGATTTCTGTGGGGTGGCTCCCCCAACAAATCAGACAAGGTTAAAATATCGGTTTTAAAAAAATGTAAACGTTGCTTTTTAAAATAATGACATGAAATTAAAATATGATAAACAGTGTATGGTTCATCACACGTTTCACACCATGGGTCCAACTCACTTAGAAATAGATGTCTATGTGTGAAACGTGCGTGGCCGACACGAAGGCGAGTCAATCTTACGTCTGCACTTCGTAGCGGTAAAATAGATAATGAGGTGACGGATGAGAAAATAGAATGTAATTTATTGACAACCTGCATATTCCATGATTCCTGCCAAAGAGAATAAATTAATGATTTCACACCCCTTCTCACATCAGAGAGCGGAACAAATGGTAAAATTTGACCTGATGCAGCCTTTGCAGCTGCATCCGCTCTCTCATTTCCATCAAGACCTACGTGACTTGGTACCCAACAAAATAAAATTTGATAACCCTTGCCAGCAAGGGATTCCAATACTCTGAAAATCTGAGACACAACAGGATGATTATTAAAACTATTGCCTCTCAAAGCTTCCAAAACGCTCAAGCTGTCAGTATATATACAAAATTTATGATAGTTATCTGTATTCACCTGCTGAAGAGCATAGAATATAGCTGTTGCTTCAGCAGTGAAGATGGAACAGGACGAATGTAGGCTGTAGCTGAAAGATGTATTATTCATGATAATTCCACAGCCCACATGTCCTGCTGATTTTGAACCATCTGTGAATACAGGTTTGTATGATTGATACTGACAGCGATGAGAATAAAATAGCTGTTGAAAAACAATAGGAGTTGTGTCAGATTTTGCATAGTGAGTAAAGGAATAAATAAAAGCAAGTGTCGGGTTATACCAAGGCGGATGAGCAAAGTAATTTGCTGATACAATCCGCAAATCACGTAGATCAGTCAAAGACAAATACGACTTGATTCGTGTGAGAAAAGGTGGAATGCTCATTCGACGAGCATCGTAAAGTCTCTTAATGGAGGCATTTGGAATCATGGACCGTAATGGATGATGAGGGGTCAACATAACTTTAGCGTAGTAATTGAGAGACAGCTGCATCCGTCGCAGGTCTAGTGGTAATTGATGACATATTACATATAGACTCTGGACGGGTGATGTGCGAAATGCGCCGGAACATATTCTCAAGGCAGAGTGATGAACGGTGTCCAATCTGCGTAAGACGGAAGACCTTGCAGATCCATACACAACACATCCGTAGTCAATTCGGGATAAAATCAATGATTGATAAACCCGAAGGAGTGATGAGCGATCTGCACCCCAAGATGTATTTGATAATACCTTGAGGATATTAAGCGATCGCTCACACCTCTTCCGCAAATGTAAAACATGCGGAAGAAAGGTTAATTTTCTGTCGAAAATCACTCCGAGGAATTTTACCTCATTGACTACAGGTATTGGAGTATTGTTGATGTGAATTACTGGATCATTATGCAGGCTTGTCTTTCTGCAAAAGTGGACACAACAACTCTTGCCAGGAGATACAGTAAGGCCATTTTCAGCACACCATGCAGCTAATTTATTTACAGCAGTTTGTAATTGTCTCTCAATTAATCGCATATTGGACCCCTGACATGATATTTGCAGGTCATCAACAAACAAAGTACTTTGAATAGATGGAGGTAGATGATGAAGCATGTTGCTAATGAATAAGCTAAAAAGTGTGACACTTAAAATTGAACCCTGAGGAACACCCTCAGGTTGAGTAAAAGTATTGGAAAAAATACTTCCAATACGGACTTTAAAATCACGGGAGCGTAAAAAATTCTGGAGGAATATCGGCAGATTACCCCGAAAGCCAAAATCGTAAATCCTACGGAGAATTCCATAACGCCACGTACGGTCATAAGCCTTCTCTATGTCGAAGAAAATGGAGACCAGATGGTTTCTTTGCACAAAGGCATCGCGAATCTGGGTCTCCAAACATGTTATATTATCAAGAGTGGATCTTCCTTTGCGGAAGCCACTCTGATTAATATGAATGCAGTTATTCTTTTCTAGGACATATACGAGACGGGCATTGACCATACGTTCGAGAGTCTTACATAAGCAACTCGTCAGAGCTATAGGTCGATAATTCAAAGTGTTAGAAGAATCTTTACCAGTCTTTAGAATAGGAATCACTATTGCTTCTCTCCAAAGGGATGGAAATTTATTTTCAGTCCAGATCCTATTGAACAAAAGTAATAAGTTCAACAGAGAATCTGGACTTAAATTTTGAAGCAAAGAATAGCTGATTCCATCAGGTCCTGGGCTGGTATTATTGGCCTGCTGTAATGCTTTCTTCAATTCTGACATCTGAAATTCACAGTTGTAAGGTAAGGCTTGTCCCTGATTGAAACGAATTGAATTTCGCTCAGCACGACTCTTAGTCCTTAAAAACGAAGGACTGTAAGAGTCAGTGCTTGAGACATTAGCAAAAGTTTCACCAAGGACGTTAGCTATTTCCTTAGGAGAAGAATGTAAAGCAGCTCCGGTTTTTAATATCGGAATAGAAAATTCCTTATAAATTCCATTGGCTGCTTTTACTCTTCTCCACAACTGCTTACTGGATGCAGAAGATGTTATAGAAGAAACATAGCGAGACCAAGATTCCTTCTGACTTTGACGACGAGTTCTGCGAGCCAATGCTTTTGCTCTCTTAAAGGCAATTAAATTCTCCGTTGTGGGGTATCTACGGAATAATCCCCATAACTTCCTTTGTTTTTTATATGTTTTTTGACACTCATTATTCCACCATGGTTTGCAACGCCTTTTTATAATAGAAGAACTTTTAGGAATAGCAGTATCAGCTGCACCTATAATGGAATTATCAATATCCTCGATCAAAACCATTGTATCATCGATGACTGCCAATTGTGTAAATAAAGTCCAATCTGCCCGACTGTACACGTAAGTAGGTAGACGTTGTCCTACACTACTACCTCCAGTCAGGGAGATGACAAGAGGGAAATGATCGCTGTTATGCAGATCATTTCCCACTGTTAAATTTAACAATGGCAGGAGTGATGGAGTACAAATGGCGAGATCGAGAGAATGAAAAGTTCTTGTGGGTGTGTGGAAATATGTTTTCTCGTCGGTATTTATCAGACAGAGACAGTTATCAGAAATAAACTGCTCTATCTGACGACCGCGAGAATTCGTATCACTACTACCCCACAAAGAATTATGTCCGTTAAAGTCACCTACTAACAGAAATGGTGTAGGCAGCTGATCAACTAATGTATCGAGTTCTTCTTGGCGGATGACATCATGTGGTGGCAAATATAAACTACAGACTGTAATCAAGAATGTTGTGTGAATTCTCACAGCTACAGCCTGTAGTGTAGTATTTAATGGTTGTACAGTGCTAGGGAAGGTATTAGATGTTAGTATACAAACACCACCAGACACTGTTCCATTATTACCACCATCTCTTCTAAAGCAATTAAACCCACGCACGGCAATAGAATTGGTAGACTTCAGGAATGTTTCCTGAAGTGCCAAGCAAGCGGGGTTATAAGCTGAAGCTAGAGATTTGATGTCATCGAGATGGGAACGCAAACCATGGCAGTTCCAAGAAACAAAGGAAGTTATTATTAATGTTGAAAAGCTCCTCTCTGTGGGCTAGGAGGCGTGTCTTCCATTGACTCCTCGAACGATATGTCTTCGTCCGAGGGATGAAGTGACACAGCATCAGCCTCCAAGAATAAGGTTTTGCGGGTGGTAATGGAGGATCTGTATGAACCCTCCTTAGCTGATTTTAATTTCAAAGCCTTCACAGACTTTGATTTAGCCAAAGGAGCTTTTCCGAATATTTTTGACGATGGTAATTTTGGCTTTTGAGTTGTTTTTTGGGGTAATTTTGAAAGGGGAAGTGAAACCATATCAGTTTGTGTACCAGTGGACTTACATACTTTCTTGGTCGCAGTTGCATAAGTAACTCCAGTCTTTGGAGTACGAGAAGTAACTATACGTCGAGCCTCAGGATATGAACATTTGTTATTAATCTTAATGGTGGTTATTTCTTTCTCCAGGGCCCATTGAGGACAACCTCGAAAATAGGAGGGGTGATCGCCACGCATGCCTCCTTAGCCGTACAGTTCGTGCTATCGTGGCCAACCACTGCACAACGTGCGCAAGTTAGTTTGCCTCTGCAGGCTGTTTTCGAGTGTCCATATCGTTGGCACTGGAAGCATCGCAGTGGATTTGGAATATATGGCCGAACGGGTAAATTCAGATACGCAGCTTTAACAGACTGCGGAAGATCTGGCGTCGTAAAAGTCAGAATGAGATGTTTCGTATCAATATACTTATCATCCCTTCTGACTGTTATACGTTTTACGCTACAGACCTTCTGATCCTGAAGATTTTCGAGAATCTCATCCGTTGGCGTATTCAACAAATCACTGGCAGACACAACACCACAAGAAAAGTTCAAATAACCATGAGGCAGGACAGTTACTGCCAAATTAGCCAACAATGGCATATTTCCAATTATGGCTGCTTGAGTCTCCGATGCAACTTCAACCAGTAAGTCCCCTGAACGCATTTTCTGGATTTTCTTCACCTCCCCAACACTGCTCGATATCCCTTTTTGGATTAAGAGATGAGACACAGTTGTGAAGTTTCCTTCCTTTCGTTTAATTATAAAATATTTTGGTTTTAATTTTTTAAACTGGTACTCCCGCGGGAGAAATGAAATATTTTTGTTCTCCATATGTATTTAATTAAAATTTCAGGACCTGACCGCACCGCACCACCCACCACCGAGTCCAACAAGGGGATGCAGACCAGCTGCACCAGTGCTAGCCAGATCCTATACGCTCACAGTACATCCCTGTGATGGCCTCCACCCTTAACGAGTCATCCAGCAGATGTACCGATCGCTTGATCCATAAAGCCGATTGATGTGCTGAGGACCACAACACACCTCCCGTTACCTGAAGCAGAGGCCAAAGTAATGTGTTGGTCTCTGGGGGCCTCAATTACCAGGACCCTCCTTTCCAGGGACACGGGTCTCCACGCACGGCAAACACGTGGGTGATTTAGTCCCCAAGAGTAGCTAATAGCAACAGAGCGGCGACAGCTGCTCAAGGGGAGCCCTCAACCTCATGAGAGGCAACCACATTGAGGGGGAAAAGGAACGAAAAGCAGAAGAGTAGAGGAGAGAAGAAAAGAAAGAAGAGGATAGATCACTGGGGTACCTCGGGATTGTGACACCCGTGTTTACTTAAAGAAAGTAAACCCCCTGAGGGGACCACAATGAGGGAGAAAAAGCAGAAGGGGAGAAGAAGAGAAGAAAATAAAGCAGATGAAAGACCACTGGAGCACCCCGGGACCGCGACACCCGTGTCCACTCAAAGAAAGTAAACCCCCTGAGGGGGCTTATTCATTAACGACATTATTAATTGCGTCATAAATTTTCTTTGGTTAGACTCCTTTAGAAATTTACCTTCATTATCAGGTGACAATAATTTTTGGGCTATTATGAAAGAAAAATTTACAACTCTAATGACATCAGAATTAGAAAAGTGTAATCTTCCTCTTTTTAAATCTGAAGAGAAGAAATTTTTTTTTTCCAGTTTGGGTGTCATACATATATGTTTCTCTTTCAATATCATCTTTCTTGAAATGTAATTCGCAAACCTAAATAAAAATTTGATGTACTGATTTAAAATTAGGAATTTTTTTTAATTTTCCATATTTGGAACTTAATTATACCAGCCTCAATTTTGTTCCAAATAAAAGTTAATTTCTCATCATTTCTGTACCACAATTTTTTTAAAAGCAGGTTGATAAATTAATCTTTATTGCTTAAAATTTGTTAAGCAAATAATATATTTAAAAATTGAAGTGATAATTTTAGTGTAGAAAATTAAGGTTAACACCTTAATTTTTTACTTTAAGAATAATTTTTAGGATTAAAACCTATGCATATAAAAATTTGAAGAAATATATTTATTCAAATTGTCACCAATTAACATTTTATTTAAGTTTTGTAAATTCAAAAAATTTAATTGCAGTATTTGATTGAATCCCAACAATTTTTTAATGCTAGATTTGTAAAAGTTTTTAATTGCAAAATTTGCACAGAGCTATGAATTTGATTAAAACTATACACTTACAGCAGTAGATTGTTTATTAAAAATATTATGTCATGGAAATAATGGCTGATTTGACAACAATTTGATATCAATGTGTATTAATATTCATGTATCTATACATTTATGCATTTGACATATATACTAAAATATTACACATTTATTGAATTACAGTGTATTATTAAAAATTCATTTTTATCATTTCAGTGTATCGTCCCAATCTAGATTGTTGCTCCAAATTTCTTGCAATAGGCACTTTAGCTTTATGGCCCAATAATCCTATGGGATCATATACACGACCCACAGCTTGAAGAACAGCACGCTTTGTCGCCATTATATATTCAAAAAATTGCACTATAGCTGTAACGTCAAAATATATCGTATCTTTACCTGGGTCCCAAGACAGACCTAATACCTTTGATGGAGTATCAAAATCAGTCAGTAAGTTGTTGTTCTCTCCACTAGTTTCCACATTTGTCTTTTTCCAACATTCTCGAAGTTCTTTGGAATTACTTTTCCATTTACGCAAAATCATGTTAGCCAATGTCAGAATTTCTATACTTTCCGTTGTTATCTTTAACGCCGCATCAACTTCTTCTTCACTACTCAGCAAATCATCTACATAAAAAAAGTCCGACAATAATTTGCAGGTTTCCGGGAATTCAGCACTTTTCTTTTCGAAATGGTAGTTCAGAGTTGCAGCCAAAAATATAGGCTGGGCTTGAGTCCGAACAAGAATCGAGTGAAATTCAACTCTTCAACTGACTCACTGTTTATATCATCTGTCCAAAAAATCGCGTAAAGCTTCTATCAGCTGGATCAATGCTAATTTGTAAATAGGCTTGACGAATGTCTGCAGTACAGGCTATAGGATTTTGTCGAAATTTGATGAGGAGTTCAAACAGATTGGATTACAAATTTAATCCCTTATATAGGCAGTTATTATTAGATAACTCATTTTCTTCATGGGATGATCCTTCAAATACCATTCGAAGACGAGTAGTTAATTTATCTTCTCGAATGTCCGCATGGTGAGGTAAGTAAAACGATGGTTCTTGACTCGGTAGTTCTACATCACACGACGACTTCTCAACAGCACCTTCCTCGGTTGGTTGGTTGGTTAGTTGGGTTTTGTGGCGTAAGGTCCAAAAAGGACAAGCTGCGCAAAAAAATTAAATTTTAAGAACTTTTATTGGCAAAATCCATACTCAACAATAAAAATTTAAAAAACAAAAATAATTGAATATAAATATATTAAAATCAAAATTAGCAAAATTGTAAAAGTAGAGTAAAACTCCTAAAGTTTAAATAAAATGAAGAAATCCAATAGCCTTTAAATAAGCAAAAAGATTTCTGTTTAGTGGTTCCCTTAACAAATCAGACAAGGTTAAAATATCAGATTTAAAAAAATGTAAACGTTGCTGGTTAATATAATGGCATGAAATTAAAATATGATAAATAGTGAATGGTTCATCACACGTTTCACACCATGGATTTAATTCACTTAAAAACAAATGTCTGTGTGTGAAACGTGTGTGTCCGATACGAAGGCTAGTCAATCTTACGTCTGCACTTCGTAGCGGTAAAATAGACAATGAGGTGACGGATGAGAAGACAGTATGCAATTTGTTGACAACCTGCATATTCCATGATTCCTGCCAAAGGGAAAAAATAAATGTTTTGACACCCTTTCTCACATCAAAGAGCGGAACTGATGGTAAGTGATGACCTGATGCAGCCTTTGCAGCTGCATCCGCTCTCTCATTTCCACCAAGACCTACGTGACTTGGTACCCAACAAAATAAAATTTTGTAACCCTTGCCAGCAAGGGATTCCAATACTCTGAAAATCTTAGTCACAACAGGATGATTATTAAAACTATTGCCTATCAAAGCTTCCAAAACACTCATGCTGTCAGTATATATACAAAATTGATGATAGTCTTTTGTATTCATCTGCTGAAGAGCGTAGTAAATAGCTGTTGCTTCAGCAGTAAAGATGGTGGAGGACGGATGTAGGCTGTAACTAAAACATGTATTATTGACAAAAATACCACAGCCAACATGTCCTGCTGATTTAGAACCATCTGTGAATACAGGTGTATATGACTGACACTGACAGCGATGAGTATAAAATAGCTGTTGAAAGACAATAGGTGTTGTGTCAGATTATCCGTATTGAGCAAAGGAATAAATAAAATCAATTGTCGGGTGATACCAAGGCGGATGAGCAAAGTAAATAGGTAATTCAATCCGCATATCACGCAGATCAGTCATAGACAAATATGTCTTTATTCATGTAAAAAAAGGTGGGATGCTCATTAGACGAGCATCGTATAGTTCAGAGGTGGGGAACCTTTTTACCATTAGAGGCCACATTTAAATTAGGCAGCAATAAAAGAGGCCTCATAAGCTGATTGACCTAAGAAAGTGACTTTTGTGAAATTATTATAGTTTTTCTATAGATTTAACAATTTATTGCATTATATAGAAAAAATAAAATATAATACTACAAAATTTTAAATATAATATACATATAAAATAATATAAAAATATTATAAAAAAATACAATAAAAAAATATTTTTTTATTCCCTAATTTAGTGACTTATTTGGCTTTGTTTTTTGTTTGACAGTAATTGTATATTTGGATCAAGCTTCGTAGCACACAGCTTTAATTGATCCTCTAAATGTGCATCTGTAATTTGCGTTCTTAAATTTGTTTTTATTTTTGACATGAGAGAAAATGTCTCGCAACAGTAGGTACTTCCGAAACAGGAAAGTAAACGGCGAGCATGTTCTCGAAGTCATGGATATTCAACAGCATTTTTCCAGATTTCTATGGGATCCTTTTTAGCGTTAAAAAGGGATTTGATGATACTATCTTCACCTAAACCAATTTACTCCATTTATAGTTCGGCAGAAGCCTCGGATATATCTATTAAATGTGGTTCAAATGCCAGTTTCATAGAATGAGTGTGCTCGTCAAAATCAGAAAATCTATTAGTTTACTCTTCTATTAAACAATCTAAGACACCTACATATTCATCGAATGTTTTCTTTTCACAGTTCTGCTCATTTAAAATTTTAGCTAGCTTCGGGAAGTATTGTGCACATATTTCCGATTGACAAAGCAATGTTTTGAAAAATGATAATTTTTTTCTAAACGCTGAAATTGATGTTACAAAATTTTAAATAAAATGAAGAAATCCAATCGCCCTTAAAAAGGCAAAAAGATTTCTGTGGGGTGGCT
>JAPDSC010033781.1:0-10449 GCA_026290005.1 Latrodectus geometricus
GAACTTAAGAGGCATCATGATGACCAAGAATGAATTTAAAATTATAAGTTTTCCATTAAATAATCCTTCAATTGAAAAACTTAATAAAAGTAGCTCTTTCGCACATTTAAGTCAGTAGATATTTAAAAACAAATATATTAGGTAATAGCATAATTTATATATTTGTCGTAAAAAGTTTAAAAATTGCAAATTAATCAAAATTTACTAAAAGAAAAATAAAGTTTACATTTTTATTTAAGTAAATACTTTTACCTAAGTAAAAGAAAATTTTAAATCAAATATTTTATCGTACTTATAAATAATATTTCATGTTTGAATCAAAAGCCCTAAAGAAGAAAAAAATTTAGATATTTAGAAATTTGAAGAAAGACTTCCCAATATCAAAACAAACTAAATCTATATTCTAAAATGATATTTTTTTTGTATTTACTTGCACGTATAATTATTCAGATACATTAGACTGTAATGACATTTAGAATTAGTTTTCTTGGCTTCTTACGTTTTAAATTATCAGATATTTACTCTGTCTTCTAAATACATAGTAAATATCAATGGCTTGCAGAAAAAAAACATTTTCTAACAAAATTTGGAAGTGATGTTTCTTGAACTAGAAAATCTTTTTGCAAAATAAATTTTTCTTTACATATTGTGAACTGATTTCTGTTATGCCACGTCCGAAATTTTTCTTATTGTTTTATTCCTAAAATAAAAATGCCTCAGTTTTTAATATCGTGGGTTACTTATTTTCTTTGATTACATCTCGTATATTTAGTTTCCCTAAGTCACCAATATTATAAAAAGAAATTTAAATATTTAAAATTTTCAACAACTTTTTTGCATGCAATTCAAAACATTCCTTAACACTTTTCCTATATTATCTTACTTGTTTTTGCGTAGTTAAAATAATTATTTTGTAAAAATTGATGACTTCCTCATTTTTACTCTAAATCGCGAAATTAATTCCATGTAAGCAGTCAATTACCAATGGATCATTGATTTTCACGTTAGAATCATCTTCTATTTCTTTCTTGGTTTCATTTGAAGTGTGTTAAATGTTTCTATTAATGCCTGAATTTCCTCTTTTCTGAAATAATTTAGACAGTTTTTTAGAAAATATACTCAGATGTACTTTTAAAGGTATCCTAAATATTGCTTCAAAAAAGTATACTTTCTTGGAATGACATGATTATCATAAGTTGTACATATATTCTTTCGAAATTTTTATTAGCTTTATGCTAACTTACCAAGAAATTAGCATATTTTAAGCATTCTGATTTTCACACTGAACTAAACATTGAACCTGTCTTTGTATATGATTTTATATGTAGATTTACCAAATCCAGCCTCACGACCAAAGAGGTATTGCACAACTGTCTTTCTTGATTTATTACTGAACGCGAGATCTTTGTCACATTGAAGTATACTAAGGAACTTCAAATACAAAACTGGCATTTTAAAAGTATACAGTTTTCTCACGTTTTCTTTTTAGAGAGTAATAAATTTCATTACTTAGTTTTGATATTTAAATATAAATTGAAAAGCATTATTTGTTTACAACAGCATTACAGTTCAACCAACTTGTCTCTTGATTTCCTCGCAGTGAAGACCATTGGACTAACAAATTCTTTGTTGGCTTTGTTGGCTTCTATTTGACTTATTTTTACAACTCTCATACAAGAGTAAGTATGACATCATTGTCTCACTTGTAACCCACTAGCACTTAATGAAGTTTTTTTTATAATTCTTCTATCATTACTAATGAATTCATTAATTAGGATAATAGTTTTTAAAGTAATGAAAACAACTGAAATCACATGAATCTGTTAACAATGAAGGTTCCCAATAAGATCCCCTGTTACTCAGCAACAGCGTACATCTTAATGGTAGCTGTGCATCGAAACAATCGAAATGTATTTTGAAAAAGTTATGGATTTTTATAGCATTCGCCTTACGTGTTAGGAATTTTATGAGCTAAATGAAAAATGTGATAAAAGTTAAATAATTTATCCTGTTTATCGAGTTTAGTGGGTATTGTGATTAATTCCCCTTTAATAAAGCATAGTAGTTTACCGATAATTATACAGAATGTAAAAAAAATTAAGTTTATTAGATTTAATGTAATATGCTCCTTATGAAACAGTGTTTTCAATGAAGATTAGAAAACATCTTGTTTCTCAAATCACAATATCAACTATCGTCGAAATTCAGTCTTTAAACGAATTGCTTAATAACTCTTCTCATAAAATAAACAGTGAGATAGTTGATAGAATAGAAAAGCTTTCTTATATGAAAATTTATGAACAATTGCTAAGTGACTTTTTGCATGAAATTAAATTTGAGATTTAGAGTGAGAATCAAGAAGTGATACATTTTAATAAGTTCCAGTTTCGTAAGGATATTTTAATTGTGCAATAACAAATAAGAAATTTAAAAAAAAAAAACACTAAAGAAAGCTATGGACCGCAGGCAAAAAATGTCATGGACAATTTCAAATCTTAAAATTTCTTTAGATAATATTGGTGACACACAGAGAAACTAAGAGTATCAAATCTGGTCAAAGCAAGAAAGGATCTACAAAATTCATCAGTAATTTTATTGAACATTTAAAATGAAGTTATTTATCTTTCAAAGAACAAAACAAGAACAAATTTTAGTTTTTTTTACCAAAAATCAGTTCACCATTTGTGAATAAAAACTTCAATCAGTATCACTTCAAGGTTGTATTAGAAAATCATCTTTCAGAAAGCAAAGGATATTAATTGATGTATACAGTTAATGATAACAATAAATTCTATGGCAATTACATAATACGATGTATATGTAATGTTGTACGTGAATAATATTAACACTGTGTTTCATAGACTGAATGAACACCCGAAAAATGCAAACATAAAAAAATCTGAAAGATAATTTCTAAATGTTATAATAGTATAATGTATCAAAAAAAGTAAACGTGGAAGCAAATATTACAAGAAAAATTTTTTTATAGAATATATATTTAGTTTAATTGGGCAAGTAATTTATAAATTTAAATAAGCTAAATTACTTTCTTTACCAGGCTTTTTTATTAACAAAAAATTAAAATTATCGATAAGTGCTTTAAAATATTTAAAATTCTCTTTTGCTTAGATAAAAATATTTACTGAAATAACAAGTTTGGCATTATTTTTCTTTTAGTAATTTTGATTACTTTGTATTTTTAAATTTTTTTATGACAGATATATAATTTATGTTATCATCTAATACATCTATAAGTATTCATAAAATATATAGATTGTTTTCATGGATTACACCTATTTTTCCAATCACTATAGTAGTATTAGATTTTTTATTGTATTATTGGAGTACATTTTCTTTTGTTTTATCAGCTTCTGTGAAGCATTAAATTTTGAGGTTTTCTATATAACATATTCACTTCAACAATGAACTAGTATTATATCAGGTTTTACCTCAAGCGGCAAAAAGAACTTTTATTCACGCTTGTATTTAATAAATAGCTTTACTACTCGCTTGAGTCATTTATCAAAGGAGTTAATCATTACTTTCCTTTTCTCTAGGTCAGTGGCCACATGACTTCGAGAAAAGGAAAGTAATGATTAACTCCTTTGATAAATGACTCAAGCGAGTAGTAAAGCTATTTATTAAATACAAGCGTGAATAAAAGTTCTTTTTGCCGCTTGAGGTAAAACCTGATATAATACTAGTTCATTGTTGAAGTGAATATGTTATATAGAAAACCTCAAAATTTAATGCTTCACAGAAGCTGATAAAACAAAAGAAAATGTACTCCAATAATACAATAAAAAATCTAATACTACTATAGTGATTGGAAAAATAGGTGTAATCCATGAAAACAATCTATATATTTTATGAATACTTATAGATGTATTAGATGATAACATAAATTATATATCTGTCATAAAAAAATTTAAAAATACAAAGTAATCAAAATTACTAAAAGAAAAATAATGCCAAACTTGTTATTTCAGTAAATATTTTTATCTAAGCAAAAGAGAATTTTAAATATTTTAAAGCACTTATCGATAATTTTAATTTTTTGTTAATAAAAAAGCCTGGTAAAGAAAGTAATTTAGCTTATTTAAATTTATAAATTACTTGCCCAATTAAACTAAATATATATTCTATAAAAAAATTTTTCTTGTAATATTTGCTTCCACGTTTACTTTTTTTGATACATTATACTATTATAACATTTAGAAATTATCTTTCAGATTTTTTTATGTTTGCATTTTTCGGGTGTTCATTCAGTCTATGAAACACAATGTTAATATTATTCACGTACAACATTACATATACATCGTATTATGTAATTGCCATAGAATTTATTGTTATCATTAACTGTATACATCAATTAATATCCTTCGCTTTCTGAAAGATGATTTTCTAATACAACCTTGAAGTGATATTGATTGAAGTTTTTATTCACAAATGGTGAACTGATTTTTGGTAAAAAAAACTAAAATTTGTTCTTGTTTTGTTCTTTGAAAGATAAATAAATTCATTTTAAATGTTCAATAAAATTACTAATGAATTTTGTAGATCCTTTCTTGCTTTGACCAGATTTGATACTCTTAGTTTCTCTGTGTGTCATCAATATTATCTAAAGAAATTTTAAGAATTGAAATTGTCCATGACATTTTTTGCCTGCGGTCCATAGCTTTCTTTAGTGTTTTTTTTTTTTAAATTTCTTATTTGTTATTGCACAATTAAAATATCCTTACGAAACTGGAACTTATTAAAATGTATCACTTCTTGATTCTCACTCTAAATCTCAAATTTAATTTCATGCAAAAAGTCACTTAGCAATTGTTCATAAATTTTCATATAAGAAAGCTTTTCTATTCTATCAACTATCTCACTGTTTATTTTATGAGAAGAGTTATTAAGCAATTCGTTTAAAGACTGAATTTCGACGATAGTTGATATTGTGATTTGAGAAACAAGATGTTTTCTAATCTTCATTGAAAACACTGTTTCATAAGGAGCATATTACATTAAATCTAATAAACTTATATTTTTTTACATTCTGTGTAATTATCGGAAAACTACTATGGATTATTAAAGGGGAATTAATCACAATAACCACTAAACTCGATAAACAGGATAAATTATTTAACATTTATCACATTTTTCATTTAGCTCATAAAATTCCTAACACGTAAGACGAATGCTATAAAAATCCATAACTTTTTCAAAATACATTTCGATTGTTTCGATGCACAGCTACCATTAAGATGTACGCTGTTGCTGAGTAACAGGGGATCTTATTGGGAACCTTCATTGATAACAGATTCATGTGATTTCAGTTGTTTTCATTACTTTAAAAACCATTATCCTAATTAATGAATTCATTAGTAATGATAGAAGAATTATAAAAAAACTTCATTAAGTGCAAGTGGGTTACAAGTGAGACAATGATGTCATACTTACTCTTGTATGAGAGTTGTAAAAATAAGTCAAATAGAAGCCAACAAAGCCAACAAAGAATTTGTTAGTCCAATGGTCTTCACTGCGAGGAAATCAAGAGACAAGTTGGTTGAACTGTAATGCTGTTGTAAACAAATAATGCTTTTCAATTTATATTTAAATATCAAAACTAAGTAATGAAATTTATTACTCTCTAAAAAGAAAACGTGAGAAAACTGTATACTTTTAAAATGCCAGTTTTGTATTTGAAGTTCCTTAGTATACTTCAATGTGACAAAGATCTCGCGTTCAGTAATAAATCAAGAAAGACAGTTGTGCAATACCTCTTTGGTCGTGAGGCTGGATTTGGTAAATCTACATATAAAATCATATACAAAGACAGGTTCAATGTTTAGTTCAGTGTGAAAATCAGAATGCTTAAAATATGCTAATTTCTTGGTAAGTTAGCATAAAGCTAATAAAAATTTCGAAAGAATATATGTACAACTTATGATAATCATGTCATTCCAAGAAAGTATACTTTTTTGAAGCAATATTTAGGATACCTTTAAAAGTACATTTGAGTATATTTTCTAAAAAACTGTCTAAATTATTTCAGAAAAGAGGAAATTCAGGCATTAATAGAAACATTTAACAACACTTCAAATGAAACCAAGAAAGAAATAGAAGATGATTCTAACGTGAAAATCAATGATCCATTGGTAATTGACTGTTTACATGGAATTAATTTCGCGATTTAGAGTAAAAATGAGGAAGTCATCAATTTTTACAAAATAATTATTTTAACTACGCAAAAACAAGTAAGATAATATAGGAAAAGTGTTAAGGAATGTTTTGAATTGCATGCAAAAAAGTTGTTGAAAATTTTAAATATTTAAATTTCTTTTTATAATATTGGTGACTTAGGGAAACTAAATATACGAGATGTAATCAAAGAAAATAAGTAACCCACGATATTAAAAACTGAGACATTTTTATTTTAGGAATAAAACAATAAGAGAAATTTCGGACGTGGCATAACAGAAATCAGTTCACAATATGTAAAGAAAAATTTATTTTGCAAAAAGATTTTCTAGTTCAAGCAACATCACTTCCAAATTTTGTTACAAAATGTTTTTTTCTGCAAGCCATTGATATTTACTATGTATTTAGAAGACAGAGTAAATATCTGATAATTTAAAACGTAAGAAGCCAAGAAAACTAATTCTAAATGTCATTACAGTCTAATGTATCTGAATAATTATACGTGCAAGTAAATACAAAAAAAATATCATTTTAGAATATAGATTTAGTTTGTTTTGATATTGGGAAGTCTTTCTTCAAATTTCTAAATATCTAAATTGTTTTCTTCTTTAGGGCTTTTGATTCAAACATGAAATATTATTTATAAATACGATAAAATATTTGATTTAAAATTTTCTTTCACTTAGGTAAAAGTATTTACTTAAATAAAAATGTAAACTTTATTTTTCTTTTAGTAAATTTTGATTAATTTGCAATTTTTAAACTTTTTACGACAAATATATAACTTATGCTATTACCTAATATATTTGTTTTTAAATATCTACTGACTTAAATGTGCGAAAGAGCTACTTTTATTAAGTTTTTCAATTGAAGGATTATTTAATGGAAAACTTATAATTTTAAATTCATTCTTGGTCATCATGATGCCTCTTAAGTTCTTAATAATGAAAAATATTGTTTGAAATTGAAAATTAAGTTATTAGTTTTCTGTAATATATTCGCAATTTATTTTTTTCACCATTACGAATAGGGGATTATAAATAATCACTGTTAAAATTGATAAAGATTTACTAAACTTTCACATTTACCGTAATATATATATATATATATATATATTACGGTAAATGTGAAAGTTTAGTAAATCTTTATCAATTTTAACAGTGATTATTTATAATCCCCTATTCGTAATGGTGAAAAAAATAAATTGCGAATATATTACAGAAAACTAATAACTTAATTTAAACAAATAAACAATTTCAAACAATATTTTTCATTATTATGAACTTAAGAGGCATCATGATGACCAAGAATGAATTTAAAATTATAAGTTTTCCATTAAATAATCCTTCAATTGAAAAACTTAATAAAAGTAGCTCTTTCGCACATTTAAGTCAGTAGATATTTAAAAACAAATATATTAGGTAATAGCATAATTTATATATTTGTCGTAAAAAGTTTAAAAATTGCAAATTAATCAAAATTTACTAAAAGAAAAATAAAGTTTACATTTTTATTTAAGTAAATACTTTTACCTAAGTAAAAGAAAATTTTAAATCAAATATTTTATCGTACTTATAAATAATATTTCATGTTTGAATCAAAAGCCCTAAAGAAGAAAAAAATTTAGATATTTAGAAATTTGAAGAAAGACTTCCCAATATCAAAACAAACTAAATCTATATTCTAAAATGATATTTTTTTTGTATTTACTTGCACGTATAATTATTCAGATACATTAGACTGTAATGACATTTAGAATTAGTTTTCTTGGCTTCTTACGTTTTAAATTATCAGATATTTACTCTGTCTTCTAAATACATAGTAAATATCAATGGCTTGCAGAAAAAAAACATTTTCTAACAAAATTTGGAAGTGATGTTTCTTGAACTAGAAAATCTTTTTGCAAAATAAATTTTTCTTTACATATTGTGAACTGATTTCTGTTATGCCACGTCCGAAATTTTTCTTATTGTTTTATTCCTAAAATAAAAATGCCTCAGTTTTTAATATCGTGGGTTACTTATTTTCTTTGATTACATCTCGTATATTTAGTTTCCCTAAGTCACCAATATTATAAAAAGAAATTTAAATATTTAAAATTTTCAACAACTTTTTTGCATGCAATTCAAAACATTCCTTAACACTTTTCCTATATTATCTTACTTGTTTTTGCGTAGTTAAAATAATTATTTTGTAAAAATTGATGACTTCCTCATTTTTACTCTAAATCGCGAAATTAATTCCATGTAAGCAGTCAATTACCAATGGATCATTGATTTTCACGTTAGAATCATCTTCTATTTCTTTCTTGGTTTCATTTGAAGTGTGTTAAATGTTTCTATTAATGCCTGAATTTCCTCTTTTCTGAAATAATTTAGACAGTTTTTTAGAAAATATACTCAGATGTACTTTTAAAGGTATCCTAAATATTGCTTCAAAAAAGTATACTTTCTTGGAATGACATGATTATCATAAGTTGTACATATATTCTTTCGAAATTTTTATTAGCTTTATGCTAACTTACCAAGAAATTAGCATATTTTAAGCATTCTGATTTTCACACTGAACTAAACATTGAACCTGTCTTTGTATATGATTTTATATGTAGATTTACCAAATCCAGCCTCACGACCAAAGAGGTATTGCACAACTGTCTTTCTTGATTTATTACTGAACGCGAGATCTTTGTCACATTGAAGTATACTAAGGAACTTCAAATACAAAACTGGCATTTTAAAAGTATACAGTTTTCTCACGTTTTCTTTTTAGAGAGTAATAAATTTCATTACTTAGTTTTGATATTTAAATATAAATTGAAAAGCATTATTTGTTTACAACAGCATTACAGTTCAACCAACTTGTCTCTTGATTTCCTCGCAGTGAAGACCATTGGACTAACAAATTCTTTGTTGGCTTTGTTGGCTTCTATTTGACTTATTTTTACAACTCTCATACAAGAGTAAGTATGACATCATTGTCTCACTTGTAACCCACTAGCACTTAATGAAGTTTTTTTTATAATTCTTCTATCATTACTAATGAATTCATTAATTAGGATAATAGTTTTTAAAGTAATGAAAACAACTGAAATCACATGAATCTGTTAACAATGAAGGTTCCCAATAAGATCCCCTGTTACTCAGCAACAGCGTACATCTTAATGGTAGCTGTGCATCGAAACAATCGAAATGTATTTTGAAAAAGTTATGGATTTTTATAGCATTCGCCTTACGTGTTAGGAATTTTATGAGCTAAATGAAAAATGTGATAAAAGTTAAATAATTTATCCTGTTTATCGAGTTTAGTGGGTATTGTGATTAATTCCCCTTTAATAAAGCATAGTAGTTTACCGATAATTATACAGAATGTAAAAAAAATTAAGTTTATTAGATTTAATGTAATATGCTCCTTATGAAACAGTGTTTTCAATGAAGATTAGAAAACATCTTGTTTCTCAAATCACAATATCAACTATCGTCGAAATTCAGTCTTTAAACGAATTGCTTAATAACTCTTCTCATAAAATAAACAGTGAGATAGTTGATAGAATAGAAAAGCTTTCTTATATGAAAATTTATGAACAATTGCTAAGTGACTTTTTGCATGAAATTAAATTTGAGATTTAGAGTGAGAATCAAGAAGTGATACATTTTAATAAGTTCCAGTTTCGTAAGGATATTTTAATTGTGCAATAACAAATAAGAAATTTAAAAAAAAAAAACACTAAAGAAAGCTATGGACCGCAGGCAAAAAATGTCATGGACAATTTCAAATCTTAAAATTTCTTTAGATAATATTGGTGACACACAGAGAAACTAAGAGTATCAAATCTGGTCAAAGCAAGAAAGGATCTACAAAATTCATCAGTAATTTTATTGAACATTTAAAATGAAGTTATTTATCTTTCAAAGAACAAAACAAGAACAAATTTTAGTTTTTTTTACCAAAAATCAGTTCACCATTTGTGAATAAAAACTTCAATCAGTATCACTTCAAGGTTGTATTAGAAAATCATCTTTCAGAAAGCAAAGGATATTAATTGATGTATACAGTTAATGATAACAATAAATTCTATGGCAATTACATAATACGATGTATATGTAATGTTGTACGTGAATAATATTAACACTGTGTTTCATAGACTGAATGAACACCCGAAAAATGCAAACATAAAAAAATCTGAAAGATAATTTCTAAATGTTATAATAGTATAATGTATCAAAAAAAGTAAACGTGGAAGCAAATATTACAAGAAAA